>JAJKFJ010007578.1:0-16369 GCA_027382625.1 Tetmemena sp. SeJ-2015
CATCTACTATAGTTATCTCGTGAGTATTCTTTTATCCATAAAAGTTTTCTATCGTTTCGATGCTCAAATTTATTCCTAGAGGAAGGAGCTATCTCTATGCCTAAGTTTTCAAGATATCATTCAACACAAGAATGAGAACTTTTTTGCCTCTTTATTTCCAGTACTCAGCTATTAAGCTAATTATCCAAGTCTTTCCAGATGCAGTTGGAAGATGACATTGAATAATGCTACTAGAACAACTTAGAGCTATCCCAGCAATCGTAGCCTGAAATTCATTATGTTTGTACTCATCACAAACATTCTCCACCTTTTATGAAATTTCCATCATCTCTTCTAGGGATACTTCTCTCTTTTAATTGAAGTCTTTTATTGCATCTTCAAATATTTGTTAGTTGTTGTCCACATTCCTTTATTGCTCCAAAGTCTTAGTAGAGGATTGAGATGTGCGCTTATTTATTTCTCTCATCCAATTTTATTCATCGAGTTCTAGAATGTTGACTATGTCTTGCTTTTGAAACTCTTTGATTGATTATAGAATAAGGAGGCATCTCTCTAACGGAAGTCTGATTTTATCTTTCTTGTTGATAAGAGTAAAGAGAATATCTCTACATCTGAAAAGATCAAGCAGCTCATCAAATATGATGAAGGGATCAGAGAGTATTTATACTTTAGATAGAAATTCTATTAGAACTTGTTTTGATCTTGAGCAGCAGCACTACAATTTTTTAATAAACCCTGGCCAAAAATAGTTTTTAGGGTTTACTGATATGATTTGAGATTCGACTTGAGTGAATCCTAGATTGTTCATGTTTAACTCAATTTGAGTTTAGAGCTTATCTAGCGAAGGATTGTCCCTCAGAAGTAAAGGAAATTGGTCTATGAGCAATCCTATGAAATTTGAGCTGTATAAAATGTCATTGTCTAGGAGGTATCGGTTGAGCGAAAGAATCATTTATCTTAAAACTTCTTTTTATGACTCTTGAGTCTTATCTAAAATGTTTGAGGCATTCAGGAATGGATAGAGTGTGAAAAATAATGTCTATCCTTCATGACATAAGTTAGGAATAGTTTTTGACATTCTCAAATGTATGTTGAGGATCTAAGTTAAGTTAAGTTTTTTGAGTCCTTCACCTAGTAGATCCAATTCTCTTTATTTAAATAGCTTTTCCAGTTTATCTTACTCCAAACTAATTTGATAATCTTAGCAAAGGGTCATCAGTTTAGGATTGTCCACAAATTTTTCAATGAGTGATTTATGGACTTAGAGCTTGATTCCTATCTCTAACTCATTGTAGTTTTGAAGTATGAACTTTGACACCGATGCGAGTTGATACTGAGACTCTTAATTTTAAGGAGAAATCAACTCTGATGATTACTTCTCTTAATGCATCAATTTATCATCATCATTTTTGTCCTCCTTGTAAAAGTGAGATAGATAGTTCAAGAGTTCATCTTGCTATTCCTTCAAAGATCCAACAGAAGCACATTTTCTTTGAATCTTTTATCTCTTGACTCGAATCAATTCTCGTATTTCTTCAGACTCATATTCTGAGAGTGGATGCGATTTGAGTAGTTTATGGTTTTGAATATCCTTCATTGTAAGTTTGAATCCCTTAGTTATTTTTTCAAGGATATCTATCGCTTCCTAGTTTGATGATAATCCAGAAAACTCTCTCGCCTCTATAGAGTTGTCATCTCATGTAAATACTTACTTCTCTTTCCTAAACTTTGTTGCTTGGATTATTTGATGGTACCACCTTTGTTAGTTTTAATCACTCTTGTGAAATCTTCATCCTCATAGCTTGACTCATCACCACACCGAGAGTCATCGCTATCATAGTCGTCCTGTTCCTCTTTCATTTATACTAAATACAATTAATAATTATGGCTAATATAAATGCTATTACAATATAAGTCACACCCGCTGAAGCTGATCACTCTATCTCTATATAGTAACTAATTCACTAAGGATTCCAAATAAGATGAGGTTTTTCAGATTATCCAAATTAATTAAAAAATCACAAAAAATCACAAAAATTCACATCTAATCACACTTTTTGAATAAAGTATTAGCTCCTAGCTTCGTTCCTTTATTTTCAAATTTCATAATCTATAAGGAGTTCTATTTCCTCATCATAAATAATCATTTACTTAGGGCTATTTACTATAGGAAATCATTGAGATTATTTTAAGTATTTCATAGCTGATTTTAACTATTAATTTAGAATATGGAATCCTAAAAACGAAAGTGGGACTAGTTCGAGCAATCAGTGGATGGAGATATGGATGAAACTCTAATGAGAATAGGCCCTCAGGAGTTGGTAGGCAGATTTAGATCGAAGACCGACCTCTACTCCTACTTCACGGAAATACGTAAAAATAAAATAATACAACTCAAATATAATTTTAGTGGGTTACTACATGCCGCCTATCGAGGGAGTTAATCGAGATTACTTTAGGCAGATCCTCAAAGGAGACAAACAACTTTTAAAAATGTGTGAGGTGAAGATGACGAAGGTGCCAAAGTACGACGAGTTGTCAGTAAGACAAGTATTCAAGGGAATTAAGGATGACTATGAGCTTCTGAGATTTCTCCCTGACATGGATGAGAAATAAAAAACTATAGACAGACAATACTTTTTCAACATAGTGAACACACTGCAACCAGACTACCTCACTCACATTGTCAAGCTCACTCAGGATAAGAGAAATTCTGCTACAGATGGTTCAGTTAAAAGTGATTTCATACTCATTTCAGATAGCTGGCTGTCCCAACTTACCAGCCATCCATTCATCTCAAGTAAGGTTTAAATCAAAGTCAATTTTTATAGAGAAAAACGGTAGGACACTCCAACTCATGAAGTAATCGTCTAAAATTTTCAAGGCAAGAAGACAAAAGCCAAACCCTCCGCCTGTAACATCCCTCAAGAAATTTCGGAGCAATGATGGGCCAGGCTCTGCTAATAAATCATAGCGTTAAAATGACATGCTAATGATCGACAGTCAAGCTCATGCTCAGATGGAACAAAACCAGAATGGCTTGACCCAGAATCTCTCGAAGATGAGATTTAATATTTGAATTAATTTCACTTTAAAATTAATCCTAACTTAATTAGCTTATTCACACACAACTACCTCACTATTTTATCATCTATCATACTGAATGATTGTTTTACAAGCTTCCTAGCATTTATCTTCTCGTTCTTGAGTGATGCTTTCAGCTTTATTCTTTTGTATTAGTTCTTCAGCAAAGAGAAGTAATTCTCAATTGGATTGTACTGAGGAGAGTAGGGTGGCGTAAAAATAAGTTCGATCGAGAGTTCCCTGCAGAGTGCTTTTATTCTCTTGCTGTGATGGACTCTCAGATTGTCAAGCACTATTGCTAACTTTCTTTCTTAAAAGATATCTTGCACTCCAAGGATGAAGTCGTGAAATTTGTCAGTGTCAATCGACTTGTCATGCATGTAAAAGATTTCAAGGCCTTTAGACAATGAGATTCCACAAACGACGGCTAAGCTTTCCTAAGCTTGGAGCTTATCTTTGACCTCTATATTTTGATTTCTATTGCTGTAGTCTAATCTCAGTCTAGTTGCTTGAGTAAACATCACTTCGTCAACGAAGAGGATTTCAGACTTGCAATCGATGGCTTTCTGAATTGAGATCAACATCTCATTCTCTAAAATAGGTATTTAGAGTTTTTATTTTGGACTTTTGAACTTCGTCACAGTAATTGCCTTTCGCTTAATTCCATGTCAAAGGTAAATAGATCTCAAGCGAGAGGAGGAAAGTTTGAATTCGGGGAAGCGTCGATGGACCATGACACAGCGCTCTGCTAAGGTTAGTCCACTCCATGCATGTAATGTTTCGCTAGATATTATGAACTCCTCAATTTCTTGAGGAAGAACTAATCGTTTGTTAGTAAACTTAATTTCTTGAGTTGGAATAAGAGAGCAGGTGCAAATCTTTTTGACTTCAGCCATTCTAATACCCGTGAGCTGAGATATCTGCTTGTAGCTGAAGTAAACTGGGGTATTCATGCCTGTTTGCCCATCTCGGTACCTCATGTTCAATATAAGGTCTTTTAAGTTGTAATTAATTTGAGCTTTAGTTATCCATTTCTCATCTTGGTCTGTCATCTCTATTAAAAATTTTAGCTTTAATTTTAATAGTTTGAACAAGGAGCATATTTTTAAATTATCTTACGCATCAGTGGTTACATAGTTTTAAAAGGTTATCTTTATGCTTGCAACTGAAAGTGTGTAGTACTCGTAGTTGATGTTGAAATAGTCATTGTCCATCTTTCAAATAAAGCTGTGGTCAAATGAGTCAGTTGAGTCAATTGAGACATTTGAGTGTTTTGAGTTTTGTGAATTAATTAATCTTTTTAAAAGTTTTTTGTTTGATTTAATTTATGTTCAAATGAGCCTATTGAGTCAATTGAGACATTTGAGAAAGTTGAGGTAGCTGAGGCATCTGAGTTCAATTAGATAACTAAAAAATATTTAGATATCAATTATCATGATTAACTTTACAAGAATTATTTAATAGATAATTTTAAAATATAAATGAGCCAAATGAGTCAATTGAGTAAAGTGAGTCAATTGAGACACTTGAGCTGATTGCGAATAATCCATTATATTTCAGCAACTTGTACATCACAACTCAAAAGTTATTGTTTTTAATAAATATTGTTTGCGCTTTAAAAATATCCAAAGATATATGATGGATAAATAGCAGAGAAAGATGATGATATTAAAATAGGTGATGATTGAAATGTATCTTAAAATAATATTTCCAGCTAATATTAATAATAAACTTAAAATTATAAATTAGGGGCGCACCCCCAAACTCACTATATGAGACAGTCGGGGCTCACAAGTGCCAAGCACGTGTGGCTAGTGAAAAAGCGAGCGCAGGATGGTACATCAAAAGATGCCGGAGCTCAAGAAAAATGATGAGTGCGAGGAGAGCAGATTAGACTAGCTTGAATCTGGAAGGCGATCCTTAGCCACTACTCTAGCATTAACTGGCTCAAGGATATATAGGATAAGGAGCTCCAGGAAAGAGCTATTTTAGTCTATAGCAACAAAAGTCAGAGAGATCATTATCCCCGCGCCTCAATTCTAGAATAGAATGGGAAATGTGGAGGGAGCTCTTCTGCTCAGAGGTTGCTAGAATTAATGCAAAGGTATATAATTTTATTCCAGTCCAATAGATTATATTCTTTATTTATAAATTCATGAAAAATTCACTAATTAAATTAGATTAGTAGAATTAAGGACCCCGCTAGGGTATAAAATATATAATAAGCTTTTATATCACCCACTAAAACACGCTCATAACTGGTGTGAACGGTCCCTCATGCTACGTGTTAACCCATGACGATAAAACAATACAAATATAGTTATTTAAAAATAGTTTCAATGCATACAATTTTTAAATAGAAGTACTAGCCGAAATTAAAGGAAATAAGTAATTAAGACAATTCAAAAATTGCTTTAATCCAAAAATATTACGGAAGAATTGCGTTTTAGTATCAATTCTCATTAATTTTTGCCTATCTATTGTTTTAGAGAAGTGTATGGCATGACAATTATCTTAAACTCTAAAACAAAAATGAGAACTACTTTTTTGCGATTATTTAAAATCATAGCATGTTTTTATGTGGCTGATCAGAGTATTAAAAATAAGATAACATATAAAATGACAATCACTAAATGAAAAGATGTCTTTTCTTTTTTAAAAATCGTCAATAAAAAATATCAATATCTTTTTTCCAAGTATATTAAATTTATTTCATTTCATTTTTTAGTTGATTAAAATAAATATCACTATGTTTAAATTTTGTTATCAAGTGATCCAAAAAATATTTATAAATTATATTTATTACTTTTAGATGATTTTAGCTGTTGCTTTTCGAAGGATTCATCTGAAGAAAGAAATCTATTTCTATTCTTGGAGATTTCTTATAAAAATATAATTTCATTTTTCCAAAATTAATTTTATATTGTGATATGCTGAAGTATAAATTTTGATTAATTTGAATAATAAAAGAGATTTTAACTTTATTTGAATTATAATTGAGATTGTTTTTGTGTTTGATTTCGTTTCTTCTTATACTTCTATTTTCTTCCTTGTTTAAATAAGTTGCGAATGTTACTTTTCCCTAGTTATAAGAACTGTTTTCTTTATGGTTTTTTGCTCAGATTTATTTTGTATAATAGGATAGAAGTTAATAATACTAGATTTTTAAGAAGTTTAACTATGAGAACTGGATCGATGAGATTAGTCTGAAATTACATCAACGTATTTGTTAAATATTTGGTGATAAAAAAAATTAATTTTTTTAACTGAATTATTTTATTTTAAATTTATGTCTTCTGCAAATTGGAAGTATTTTAAAAATTAAATGGGTTTTTAATGTAATTAGAAGTTTCTCTTATTTATATATGTTTTGATAAAAAAAAGAATTCATAGACTTAATTGTCTTAAAATGATTTTATATTGATGATAAATAGGATGCTATTAAATAGTTTAAATAAAGCATGTAAAAATTTAAATACTTATCTCAAAGTACCTTGCAGCTTTGATAGCTAATGTATAAAACAGAATATATTTGTGTTCGAAATAGTTTCAAATAACAATTTTTCAAAAGCAAACTTTAACTCATGCTTAATTATTTGTAAAAATTAAACTTAAAACTTCAGAAACAGCACGATTATAATTATTTTGAGATAAAAAATAATAACTGTTAATAAGACAACACAATATTAATATATGCTAAACATTTTTTATGATAGCCAGTTCTAAAAAATTGAAACGAAATGATTAGTGGTTCCTATTTTTGATATTATACTGCTTTTTTTTATTTTCACGCCGAAATAAGTACCAAAAAATAAAAGTATAGAGAATTTATTAATTTCGCTTAAGATTAGACTCATAATTATCCCTTCCTAAAATTTTTGGACACTATTGAACCCTAGGCAATCCAAAAGATTAACTAAAAAGAATTTTAACTACAATTTCCAAATAGATTCTGCATTCAATTGCTTATGTTCATTAAATTTAACTATAATATAAATCTCTATATGCTAAGTTAATATAATGGAAATTAATTTAATTTTAAATTAAGCAAAATTAAACTTAAAATAATTTGATTGAACATCTAATGTTTGAAAAGTTTAAATCTATAGCTAAATATCATTTTAGTAAAATATTAACTTAAATTTTTGGCTAATATTCTTCTTTTTCCTAGAATTTCGCAATTTATAACCCGATAGAGTCAACTTATTTATTTACTTTAGAAACATTCTTTGAATTTTAAACTTATGCCATTTGACCAGGTTTTTAATTTTCCAAATTTATTCCTACAAAAAAATCTTCTTTGGTTTTCTCTTAAATATTTGTTGATTTTTTATATGAAGTTTGATTTTAGTTTTATAATTTGGTTTCGGATCTGATCAATTCCACACTATTTACTTCGCTTGAGTGAATATAAGTTTGTTAATTTTCCTTCTTTGTCTAAATTTTGGTGGGCTATTTATTGAATTTTTAATTTTGAGCTTGATAAAGAGGAATTTAAGGATTAGCACTTCCTTTCTGATTATTTGCAAGTTTAATTTTATTTTCCTGATTATACATACCTATGGCACTAATGAGTTTAGATTCCTCCTTTTGATTTACATATTGCGACGACTTTATTTCCTTATGTTTTTATTACTTTAGATTTAGTTAATTACCCTTTATAACATCATTTTGCTCTTAATCAAAGTAAGAATCAGATTTTTGAGAAATTTATTAGGCTTTCTTTTTCTTCTTCTTCTTCTTTTTCTTTTTCCCTTTTGAAATCAGTAGATTGTCTTCTAAATCTACCTGATATTTTAGAGCATTTTCATAATGGTGGGGTGTTATGGTCATATCTTGCGAGTTAAAGAATTAGTGATCCTCGGACTAATTTAAATCAGACAGAAATAATAAAATAGAAATCAGTCAAGTTAATTTAGAAGTATAAAACTATTAAAGCAAATTATTGGAAAAGAATAGTTATTGTTCTTTTAAAACTTCTAATATGGAGTGGTAACTCTGTTAAAATTAAAATGTCTTAATATTCATCCTTTTCTTAAGAAGCCGATTACAAATAATTATCTTTTTCTTTTTAATCATTACCTTCACTCTCATAGCAACGAAATATTAATTCGAGCCCTCATTTTATTCTTCATCCTAATTATCTTATAGACTTTGTAAATAATTACTCTAAAATGAGTTATCCTACACATTATGCTGGATTAATGATTTTAAAAATATTAGTCATTTCAACTAAAACTCCTAAAATACTTTTTTAATTAGATTTATTTTAGTATAATACAAAAAAAATATTTAATTTAAATCTCATTTAGCTTTATGAAATATCTATTAAGTTTTTGCAGAATTGGGATTTTAAGGCAAAATTTCTTTTAAATTTAATCAAAATATATTCTAAATAGCATGTAAAATTTGGTTAAAATAATTTCCTTTCTAATGATTATAATTTTATTTTGTTAATAACTTATAAGATTAAGTATTATTTATTATGCCTAATATTTAAGATAAAATATTTTTAAAATGCGAATTATAAATTTCTTAAATCTTATTTCTTTAAATTAGGATTTAAATAATATAAAAACTAATTACTCATCATTTAAAACTGAGATTGCTTATATTAACTCATTTATTGCTGAAGCAGAACTACAAATCAAACTTCCCTTTTTAGCGAGTGAAGATCTGGCGGTTGAATTTGGATTACATATAAAGAAGTGAGAGAAATTCAGTTCTTAGACATATTCAGGTAGACATGTGAAGGCAGTTTATTATTTCTATTTATATATAATTTTAATTAATTAAAAGATATTTGATATTTAAATTAAATGTTATATTAGACTTTTTAATCTTGACGATTCAACACATTATAATTCTCTAAATCCCCTTAGTAATTTGTAAGGTACCCTCTATTATGTTAGAAAAATCTAATATCATTTTGATCTTAAGCTTTTTAAATTTCTCCTGTCACATATTTTATTTAGAGATTTGTTCTATCATCCTAAGTGGGGTCAAAATCTTTGAAGAAACTTCCTATAATTGGCTTTCTGTTTGCATCTTATGATATTATTTAAGAATACCCTACGTTCAAACTTTCGTATCTGTAATTTTGAATTTAAAGCCTCTCGAGATAACTTAATAATTTTATTTGTTCTTTTTTACTACACAAATATTGAATTTATATAAAGACAAAATGCATCATTTTATAATTCTTTGAAATAAACTTGCTTACTTGCTAGGTAGGATCATTTGATTTGAAGAGGTGACACTTTGTTTTATTTGGCTCAAACCATTAAAAATTGATAGTTATTATTGCAAAGTGTAATCGACACCATTAGCTTGCAAAAACAAAGACTACTCTTAGAAATTTGCTCTTATCTAATTTTAAAGATATTCTTCGTGCAAGCCCAATTACTATTATAACTATTGTGAAGTTTAAATCATCTGTTTTACACCATCCTTTCTTTTTAAATCAGAATAATAAATAGTTAAATTAAATCAAATAGCAAGTTTTATAAAAGAATAAATAATTTTAACCAATTTCTTTATCTTTTATAATAAGTAGATTTATAATATTATTATAGAATTAATTATAGGTATCTAATGAATAATAAGTAAAGTTAAATATAAGATTAAATAAATTAATTGTTCAAAATACTTTTTATTTTCTTTGTCCTAGGTTATGATAGGGTCCATCATCCTATGAACTTAATTATTAATTAGAAAAGATTTTATCTCCTACAATAAATTCTTCATTCTTTTGACCAATTTCGTATTCGGAATTAGTATTTGAACTTGATATTATAATTTGATTTAAAATTTAAAAATTTTTAAAGTTACTTATTACCTCAAAATTTCATCTAAATGTTTTTTTAGAATGCTTTTATATCCAGACTACTTTCTTTCAAATTGCCTTAAAATAATATTTTATTACGGTTTCTAAAAATATTAAACTGTATTTTATAAATTAAACAACAAGATGATCGATCAGTATATGACCTTTTAAAATGTATGTTGTCTAAAATATTGGTGTTTTTGATTATTTTAATCGATATATTATTTTCTTGAAAAAAAGCGAGTGACTAGAAACGCCTTCATTTTAAGCTAAGGGAAGATATTATAAAAGATAAATAATTTTTAGTTCTAAAATAATTGACTCTTTGAATCCAAAAATTGTGAGATAAAAGATTCAACAATTGAAGTTGAATACTTTTTCTCTTCCTTTTATGACTAGAGTTAATGGACCAGATTGACTTCAAAAGAATCAAAACATATACTAAACAAAATATTCATTCATTTTAATTTTTATCATAATAAAAATGAATTTAATTACCTGAATTCAAAACTTTAATGAGCATGGAAAAATATTTAATTAAAGCGATTAAAAGAAATAGCAAGTTTTAACTTTGAAAAAAAAGATTGAGAATACATCAATTTATATTAGGATAATGCTTTTGAGGAAAAAAAAACTTGATTTAATTTTATTACTTCTTTTTATTTATAAAAGGGGGTTTATCTTTTATAATTTATTGACCTTACAAATCTCCTTTTTATTCCTCTATCATAGCCGTATTTTCTTAGTGGTACTTATAATTAATATTTTAAATAATTTGATTATTATGATTTAATTTTATTAGGTTTTGAAATTTTAACAGTTACTTAATGGTCTGATCAACTAATTTAAACTTTTTAAATCCAATACATATAGAATTATTGAAATAAAATAAATGTTCTTTAAAGATTTGAATGTAAAATAAATTTATCTCCTATTCATAATTTTTGATTAAGTTTTATTAAAGTAGCCAATAAAATGTTGATGTTTATATTATAGATATATCTTATTTTCTTGTGAACGATTACTGATTGGAGAGAATGATCTAATTTAGTCTTTTGGAGATAATTCAGCATTTTTCACTTCGATATAACCTTAGTTTTCAGAGTACTGTATATTTTGAATAGTCACAACTGTTGAAATAGCAGATTAAATTGCTTAATTCTATTTTTACACTCCTGTATTATTATTAACTACAAAATTAGCAGAGATATTTTAAATCTGAGAAGGTGATTCATCGTGAAAATTAAATAAAAATTTTACAAGGTAGATATAAATATGTATCTTCAATTATACTTAAGAATCAAAATGAGTCATGAATATTCTAGAATTGATATTCAGTTCAAGTAATCTAATTTGATTTATCTATGCAGTAATTGCTAAAAAATAATCTTCTAGTTAATGGTATCTAAATTCTTTATTAGGATTTTTAAAATAAGTACTCTAAAAATTAAAATAAAATTTTTTAATTTTTTAAAAAATAAATGATTTTATAAATATGCTTCATCGTTTAATTAAAGTTAAACTATACCCTGAGTTGATAAATTCTGAACAAATTTAGATTGATTTTGCCCACTGAATATGTCAGTTGAAGATGTTTGATCTATATATTCATTATTATACTTCATAATTTATTAGACCAAGGTATTTTAAAAATAGCGAAATATGATATGTAGTTTTCTTAGTATTAAAATATAAAAAATATTTCTAGAAATTTTTATCATCGTAATTATGTTAATAAGAAGAGGAGTCCTCCTACATAAATTAAGGCTTGGTTATAAAATCTATTTGAAGAATTATTAATGAAAGCAAGTTTACTATTCAAAAAAAAAGAAAACTTTAAAATTATCAAAAAAATGAATTCACTTAAATATAGTTATAATTTTCTTAAACTTCAGACAAAAATGATAGAGATTTGAATTTAAACTTGGCTGCTATTAGATTTACAGAACTATATCCTTACAAAAATGGATATTCCTTATATATTTCTTATTAAAAATTGTTTGTCATGAATAGATTTAATTAGGAATTACCATTATAAATTTTTAAGGGCGTAAATTTTGGTTTGTCTAAATTCTAATGGTTATTTGGGTGTGATGTGTCTTATCTTGGGCTTTCTTCTAAGTTTTTAAATTCTTCAATTTCAATATTGCTTCTTTAACTATCGCCCTATCTTATTTATCCTATCCTCTCAAATAACGGTCCATAAGAGGAAATTTCTTGTACTTATTCTGCAACCACATCTAGAGATGTAATTGTTTCAGTTTTTTGCTCTTGCTATTCAATCATTTGAGCATTATGATCAGAAGACTCACTTTCCTCATTTTGAATATTGCCTCTAGCCTTTGCAGGACTAGCACTACTATTTTTATTTAGTAATTAATTTATAAATTGATCTCAATTTTAATAAGATAAGGATAGCTTTACTATCTTAAATAAAGCAAATCATTCATCATTTCAATGATTTATAATAATTTCTTTACTTTATCTATTGAAAATATTTTTGTGAAATCTGAATTCTGTAAAAGAAATATTTATAAGCAATTCATTTAGCAGTATAAGGAGGAAAAGGATAAATGGAAATTTATCAACCACCCTGGAACCCTCTCAAGTAACCATAGATCCCTCTCCGTTTTAAACCCCCCCCCAAACTTAAAAAAGAATAATTTATTGCCAAATAAACTAGTAAACTGTATAATATACCTCATGAAGTGTGTAGATAAATTATTTTTCCTAGAAATTATTCCTTTCTGTGATATTTGGGAGTAAAAAAACATGGAAGGACTCACGGCTCTAGGGGTTAATCAGAAGGCTGGTTTCATTAACCCAGAGGAAAATATAGCTGGGAATTTAATTGAAATATGCGGTTGGATAAAATATTAATCAATAAGGAGTTGTAGTAATTTCATGAGAGTTGAAATAGCTCAATCTCAACCCTAACTTCAGCTGTTTCAATTGCCTTTCAAAATGAATACAATTTTTTTTTCTTCAAGACTCTTTATTGCGTTCATTAGTGAGATGAGTTGCTCTCACTATTTTTGTATTTCATCGCATTCAAAATATAAGTTTATAGCTCATAATTCGGAACTTATAACTTCCACACAGAAGTTGAAAGGAATCAAATTTGATACATTTCAACTACTAGTGATTTGTTTAATTGAAACTAATAATTAATTAAATTCTCTTTTTTATTATATTCTCATCTTTAATTTATTATCCTGTCACTTTGTGAAATAATTTTATTAACAGGATAATTACTTTTAACTGATTTATAAATTATATTTGTCCTTTAAATTATCTCATCCTTAACAACTTTTGCTCTTTTAGGAGGGAAGGTATCTTTATTTACAATTCTTTCTTTACATAGGATAATAGTATGGTTTCTTATCTAGTACTGAATAAGTGCTGAGATTTAAAATTGATTATTAATTCCATTCCTAAAATTTTACTTTACTTTACTTTACAATTCTTTCTCCATTTTAACTATGAGATCTCCCGATCAATGGTTATTGAGCTGCTATGATCTCTGACTAGCCTAAATAATGAATTTTAAATTTTAACAAACTTTAAATATAGAATTCTTAGAAATTCTTAAGAATATGTTATTGATGACCTTTATGAATGTTTCAAATTGCTAAATTTCAATAAAATATCTACTTTTTATAAGATAGACAGACAATACTTATCAAACTAGCTGAGATTTACAGTTCTCACTTTTATTTGTAATTATTTTTAGCTTAAATATTTCTTTTGACTTGTTAAATAAAAATAGATAAAGTCTTCATGCTTATTTAAAGTAAGAAAGTAAAAGTTTTTAATGAAAAAACTCTAGTTTTAATTAAAAAAGAGGGATGTTAGTAAGGTTGCTTCTCAAAATACTTACCTTAAACCAGAGGTGTTGGGTTTATTTTTATTCCAACTCTTACATTACTAATTTATACTAAGCTAATTTATCCAATTTTTTCTTTTTTGATTGAAGTTGAAACTCCTCTTCTATCTATAATAAGAGTTATAAATAATTTCAGAAATAAAAAATACTACAAATTTCTAATTATAAATAAGTGATTTAAAGGAACAAAACATATATCCTTATAGGGCAAAAAATTCTTAATATTTTGAAATGTCAAATTATTACCCTCGCCTTAATGATTTCCAGTATATATTATAATATGTAATTTATAATATTATTTATAATATTATTTTTATTAGCATTTATTATTGGAAAATTCGATACCTGTTTATTAGCACAAAATTATATATTCCTATCATAAAAAAAATGATAAATATTCATTATAAGCTAAATTAATTGAAAATAAATTTCTAATTAATAAATTCATTTAAAACGAAGTCACGCCCTCAGTCAGGGAGGGTTTCAACAGCAAGGATTCTTATTGCCCTGTGCAGTGAGTGGCATGCGTCCTCTTGCGGCTATCAGCTGTGGGCTCTGGTCAGTGGTCAGTATGTCTAGAGAGTACCGGTGATGCATTCAAGGGAGACCGTATGAGCCCCCATATTTATGGGAGGACAGGTGGGGGTATTAATTAGTATATAATATATATACATCACTCTAATTCCTAATCTCTAATCTTCCTCTGGAAGTCCAATTTAATAATGCTTGAGTTGTTTAATTATGCCTGATCTCTCTATAGAAGTTGGAAGTTGATTATTCTTTTTTATACTCAATACTATTCAATTAAAGAAAGCGAAGAAGTCTGATTATAGTTGAGAATTTATTCTTAAATTTATTAAGAAATTAAGCTAAATAGTTTGAATTAGTATAGTTTGATGTATTTTATTTCCAAAAATTTATACATAAATTTTTATAAAATTAGCAAATTTATAACTATAAGTACATTTCTTATTTTAATTCTTAGAGGCCAATCTAATGCTCTAAGGATAGATATAAAAGTATGTACATCAAAACTATAAAGTAAAAGTATAATCAATCTTAGAAAGTTAATTCTCAAAAAATGAAAGACTATCTTACGACTATAAAACAATTAGTTTCTGACATAAAGTGGTTCAAAACATATTTATATTTTAAAAATTTTAAATTAATCACATAAGTTCGAGTAATCTTTGAATAAGAGCTAAAATAAGTTAGAGAGGAAAAATTAAAAAAATTATTTAAAAAATAGCCAAATATCTTTTTTTTTTTGAATTTATAGAAATCAACAAAGAATTCTTATTTTATTAAAATTTTAAAACTTGATTCTCTTAAGATATTCAATCTTTTTTATTAAAATTCTTTATTAAATATTATTAATATTTTAAAAATTATAAAAAAAAATTAAAATTTAAATTTATCCAATTATTAAATTAGAAAGTTAAAATTCAGGACGCACACAACCGGCACAAGGCACCGGTCGCCCTTTCCCTGAAGGCTTTCTGGTTTGGTAATCCGTTGGCTGGTGGGTGAGTGCTTAAAAGAGGCAAGGGATAATGGCAGCCAAAGCCCTGGGGAAGGTGGTTGAGCTGCTCACTGGAGAGATAATCAAAGGTGAGTGGTTCCCACTCACCCTCCTAATCCTGTTAGGCGTGGAGGGACGAGATCTATGGGCAAATACTCAGTCATGCAGCTGGACAGCGAAGCCAGACGCTACGGAGCAGCGACTTGCTCTCGGTCCGAAGCTACCGGATTTTTTTTCTCCTATTAGGTTTTTTTAGATGGTCTGCAGAAGCCGGGGGCTTCTGCTCAGAATGTGAGGAGGCGGGGGTGCCACGTGTTTAATATCCCTATTCGGCTGGTAGGTTTCCTGCGTCAGATAAGTGCGTCACAGCAATATCATTGACGTCACGGCCTATCTTATTTATGCCGGGGGCCCTTTAATTCCCTTAATTATTATTATTATTAAAAATTTGTCTAATGTAAAGGCCTTATCTGAAACATCGTCATATTAGTTTAAAGCGAACCAGTGATTAAAAATTACCAGTGTCTTATTTTGCAGATCTTAGGCTAATGAAGTATTTAAGAGGCCAAGTGGTTCAAACAGATTTAAATGCCCTTGCATATTTATATCATTCAAAAATTTCATTAATAAAAGCTAAGTAAACGAGAAATTGAAAATTTATAGTCTTAAATTAACTGACTCATTAAAATTAAAAGATCATAGAAGTTAGGTATGATGTCATAAGGTCGTATTTTTTATTTCTAAAGAAAATAATATTATAATAAATCAGAGTTTGCAACATTTTACAGGGGTTATTGAAAATTTAAATTTCTTAAGGTGAATTATCAAACCCTCATTAAGGGAAGCTCTTGGTGGAAAAGGTGATGATTAGGAAGGACTAGTGGCCTTTAGCGAGTAATATCTATGCTCTGAATTCCTACGGTTAACCACCTATCTCTTTAGTTGCACACTCTGCCACAAATGTCAAGGTACTTGAAATCTGGAATAAATGTTTCTACTAGCCTATAGAATTCTGTTGGCTTTTGACTGGGAATTCCAGCTTCCTCAATTA
>JAJKFJ010007612.1:0-16324 GCA_027382625.1 Tetmemena sp. SeJ-2015
AAATTTTGTAAGATTTATATGCACTTAAATATTTTAAAATCTGAATTTCAATAATCAAATGCCTTAATTGTTTTAATTTTCAGAGTCTTAAATTTGATTTAAAGCACTTACCTTTATTATTTTTATCTAATTTAATAATTGTGGATTATTTAATATCTTGATTTTTTCATTATCCTAGTTGTAGAGTTCAAGATTTCTAGTGTTGTCATTACTATAATTAATTTTTGGAAATTTAAAATACTTAAAATAATTTAATAATAATGTAATGGAACAATTTATAAAAGCTCTTCTTGAAATATTAACATCTCTTATCAAATTAAAATGAATTAATTATAGCAAAATTTTTATATAAGAGTCTTCTTTTAATTTTTAGTAAAAATTCACAGAATTTCTTTGGATTTGCATTATAAATTGAACTTTTTTTTATCTTAATTTAAATGCTAAAATAGAATGCTTAATCATTAAACTTGATATGTTTTAGCACTCTATCGTCTTTTGGATTGATGTAAAAAACATATGTTTATTTTCATCTATTGTATTATAATTATCATAATATCCAGGTTAATCCAGGGTTTGAGCTGCTGTTTTGACCCTAAGAATCACTGTCAACATAAAATAACTTGCTTTATAAAATGGTAAATTTTTATAATAAGTATATTTATTTAAAAGCGAGTGAAAATGAAATAAATAAAACCTTTAAGCCTGTTTATTGTTGATGTAAATACCAAGCTAAAATTTTTTTAATTATCTTAATGAGGATATTCCTTTTGCCTAATTTGCTCATATTATGAATCGTAATAACTTCTGGTCTGCTTTATTAAAACGGCAAAGCATAATTAATATCTCAAAATAAGGTTAGATTCAATATGGTTCTCATCCAAAGTTCTGTAGTAGCTTTAGAAGAAAGGTGCATCTAAGATAGTCTTAGGTAGCAGCAAAGTCCTTAAATTTGAACACTTTGCCAGACCAGCTGTAAATATATTGAACCTAGTGCTTGCGTTCTCTTAATTTTCACTTATAAAATAAATAGGATTACAAATTTTAAACTTCTGAGCATGAACTCCTTGTATTCGTAATAGTTTTAAAAATTAGCACAATATATAGTGTAGACATTTCTGAACTTCATTGCAGAATCTACGTTCTCATTTTTTATCGATAATGAAAGTTCTGCCAAGTTCTAACAGTTCTCGGATAGGAATCGATTATAAATGCTATTCAATAATTTTTTATAAAATAGAAAGAGTTAATGAGTAATCTTGGAACAATCAGAATATTTAATTTGCTAAAATAAATTTTGGTTAAAACATAATTCCTTTAAGGACTTCAAAATATTTTAGTTATAATTGTATAAATATTTATGAAGCCTGCCTAAGATCTCTGAATTTATTGAAAGTTAATAAATTTATATTGTTTTTCAGTTCTAAATTTCCTATCTTTTAGTTAACAATTAGTGAGAGATCTTGTGATAAAATCTTAATTATAAATAATCTCTATCTTTCTATTTATTCAGTATAAATTTAATTAAATGAGTTCAGACTTTTTTGTTGTCAGTTCTAAATCTGTAAGATTCACATTTTAAGTAAGCTGCTCCTTTTAGCTGTCACTCATTTTTATCCCGCTCAAGTAAATTATCTATATAAAAAAATAAGTATTCTAACATAAACGTGGAGATAATTATAAATTGTATTTTACCCAAATAATATTGACCTATATAAAAGAGATTTAAATTGAATGAGATTTATTTTATGCTCTAATGAGAAATAGATTAGAGTCACAAACTCCAGGTTGGTAATTTCCTTATTTACTATTTCTTCAATAAGAGCAGCTAAACTTTTCTAGAGATTCAGATCCTCTAATCTCATTTTAATATCTTACAAATGCTAGGAAGTAATAGAGGCTATAGTTTAAGATTCGATTTGTAATCTTTTATTCCCTTTTCAGAATAAACCTTAATTATGTAATGGGAAATACTTAAATTATTCAAATTATTCACTATTCTCTCTAGTGCGTTTAATTACAGAGAGATTACATTATATACTTAAAATTTGAAAAGGATTTTTCTCTCTGAACTGGCGGAAAGACTCAAACTGAACTTATATCTGCTTGAGCTTAATGTAGAGTGTTTAGGGTTTACCAAAGTTATATTTATTATTTTTAAAGACTGTGGTTCTAAAGAGTTTTCCATAATCGCATCTATTCCATTCATGAATCTTCTGAAGGTTTAGCACTCTCTTAAATGAAATATTTCGCAACTTGGTAAAAAACATCTGCGAACTCTGTGGACTATTCTATGTGATTCGCATAAAAATCTGGCCCTCCCTTCGCTATACGATTAATCCTTAAAATAACATTATGAAAGCAAGTTGTCCCTAAGAATTAAAGAATTGTTTGGAAGCAGCCCAAACTTTTTATTTTTGCATCTCTGAGTATATTTTTTGGCAAGGCTTGATTTATCGACTCTACCATTTCTATTAGTGAATAAATTCCTTGTCAGAATGGTTTATGAACTTTATTAGATATTTGAAATATCTTTTCATTTATCTTTATGATTTGTAGTGCAATAGTTAAATAAAATTTATGATAAATAATTTTATTTTATCCTTTCGAGCAATTAATGCATATTAGCTCGAAATTAAATGCTTATTCACACAGAGAAAATTAAACAATATTAAGAAGTTAAATTATTAATTGCTAAAAGTAACATTTTTAATTTGGATATAACATTTATTTAATCAAAAGTGAGCTAAAAATTGTGTATAAAAATATATTTTAAAAACTAATTCACTTTAGAATTCTAAAGATGTGATCAGCATTTATATTTGATTCTCTAAGATATTCTAAAAATAAAACTGAGAAATTAACATTTGCAAATGTAAAAGATAATGAGATAAGAATTAATCAAGCACCTGATTTATTTTGTGGGACTGGCTGTTATAATAGGAGTAGAATTCGCTTACAGAGACCCTCTTAACTATTTATATAAACTGCATTATACTCTATTTCATATAGAAGATAGATTACTTAGCCTATCATGAGTCCTAAATTTGATTGACGATTAGAGGCTGGATTTAAATAAAATAAAAAAATATTATGATTTGCCAAATGGGTGTTCATCAGAGTATGGAAATCTCAGCGGCCATTCTTTATTTGCAGCAAGTTTCAATTTCTTCGTCTTTTTAGATTATTTCCACTTAATTATTAAAAGTACTCAAAGCTATCAATTATTGAAATAAGGAAGTTAAATTAAGAAGGATATTTAATCTCACATCTAAAACGATAATGAAGTCTCTTAACAGAACGAAAAATATTCCTTTTAATTAAGATGTAGAATAAAATAAAAAATTATAAGTTGAGTTTTATCATCTGCTATTTATTCCCATTTTATTTTAATATAATTTCACTATAATTGAAAATCTAGTTTTTGCATTTAGTTTAATGGGGCTATAAATATGAAAATATGATTCTCAATCAAGTTGTGTATGGATTTACATTCGGACTCTGGTTGGCATTTATAAGTAAAAATAAAAGATTTTACTTTCACTACTGTCTGAGAGATTTCATCCACCTTCATATTGACACACTCTCTCAAAATCACTCCTCTTAAAGATTTAAGGAGAACTTGTTTTGGGTTTTATTGGCTGTAATCGTTGTCTTCATGTCTCAAATAGTAACTTATCTTATAATCGATGCTACTTTTTCCCCAGAACCGTAGTGGATTGCTATGATAGCTCAGAAATGTAATATAAATACACTATTAAAACTTAAATTTTAAAAGTTTAATAAATGTAACATAGACGTTTATAAGAAGAAAAACTAGACTCTAGCAAACATCTCAGCTGTCTAATCTGGCTTATCGACTGCGTTCTTTGGAGCTTATTTAGGAATACTTATGCAGAAGAGTATCTTCGGTTTGAGGTACAGTTCAGACCCAAACATGCTTAAGACTGTGAGAGATAGAGCATGGTGGATTAAGTTTCTGAAATTTGTGGCAAGATATTTAGTAATGGCAGTTATTGGACTCCCCTCAATACTCTTATTTTTCTTAGTGCCTTATAGTGCTCACATAGCTATCCTCATAATTTTCAAAACACTGATACCGATCATCTATGCAGCGTGGGCCATCTACGCTTTCTCATTTTGGGTTTTTGAGCAACTCAAGCTTTTGGATTAATTTATTATTGTATATTTAATACTTTGTTATGATTCAGATTTTTCAAGAAAAGTGATAAAGCATAAAGATGAAAGTGAAGATGAAATTAAAAATGAGAATGAGCCAGCAGATCTCGAAGGCAAGGTAAATTCCAAGTCTTTGGAAGATAAACACAGCAGCAAATACTCACTTAATAAAATCTAGGAGTCAGAAGATCAGAAGGGAATAGAACTTTAATCGAGTTATAAATAGTGAGCTACTATTAATAGTCACCTACGATAAAAAGTAAATATTTAGCATAATGTTTTAGCAGTGTGAAATGTAATTCAAAGATTTTTAAAAATATAATGAATCTGAGTTAAAATAATCTCAATCTATTGAGTTAGAAAATTAAGTAGCTCAAAAATGAAACTAATAATTTTAATACAAAGCCCTCTTCTGAAGCGAATAGAAATTAAACTCGCCATTCAAACGCGTCATCAAGTCATGAAATTAATTAGGCATCTCAAAGGAGTAGCAGTCTCTTAACTAACTTCCCTATTAATTCTAAAATTTCTAAACCAGACAGCTCTTTCTTTACAGGAGCTCCTGAGCTTCAAGAGTTATTTCACTGAAAAAGGCGTATGCATCCTCAGTGCTTAAAAGAAGGAGATGTCTCTAGCTCAACAATTGTAAAGGCTTACTTACAACGGAAGCAAAAGAAGAAAACTTTAGAAGACGAGCTGGAAAAGTTTGTGACTTCTGCTTAGAAGATTAAGAGCATGAGCAAGTAATTTAAAAATAGAGAGGAGATAGTCATTGATGGAGAGGATATTAAAAATCTAGATGAGACTATCCGAAGCTATGAGAGTCACCATTTCACTCCGGAGGCATCAAATAACGCTTATAGAGCTCAGCAGATCCTTGAAAGCTACGAAGAGTTCTTAATACTGTCGAAAGAGACAAGGCTATTATTGAAGTAGCAAGAAACTAGAATAGGCGTGGCCACTGAACTCTCTAAGATAGAATTCTAAGCAAAGAATATAATTTAGAAATTAGATCAGCATCTTAGGAAAATTACACGAGATTCTGTAGTGCTGCTAACCTAGGCACAATTTGAATAGAAATAGAGTAAGATTCAATACTGGCTAGATAAGCTGACCTAGTTAGAATCCTACAAGGAAAGTGTCAGACTTATTAAAGAGAACCTTGGCAAAAAGTTAAATGACGACTTGAGTTTTAGCAGTGAGATTGTTAACCCGAAGCTTCGTAAAAAGAGGGAAAGAGAATGGAGGCAGGAATTTTCTATGATCAAAGCAGATAAGGCGAAGATCAATTAAAACGATGTATTTTCAGACAAGAGCTAAATTGATCAAGAGTATTCAAGCGAAGAAGTTTAAATTCAGGCTTAAAATATTCCAATCCTTTAGTTTGAGGGATAAGTGGAGTATGACAAGTTGATTACTCAAATAGACATGTAAACTTTCGCATTGAAAATAAAAGATACTCACACCACTTAGGTTATTCGTTTCTAATATGACTATGAATACAATTGCTTAAGTCCAAAGGTATTGATTTAGATCCCAGTGATTCCAGCCTTCGTTCTACAATAACAAAATAGGATTATAGTTGATGAAAAAGTTTTCAATATAAACACTCTTAAGTTGATTTAAATCCTGGAGGGATATTGCAAATCAGGGTACTAAGTGGGAGATGACATAATTATGCTTCTTCATCAAAGATACTACATATCGATATATGAATGGGATTATACCTCTTACAAGATCAAATATCGGATCTAGCTTTAACAAGGTGGAGGAGGAATTAAGTAAAAGCACTTTATGTTCCTATTCAATCCCTTCCAAGAAATATAAAAAAAGAGAATGTTTATGCTCGGTCAAAATACTACAGGCCGACTTTACAGATTCGAAATTGATTTCGGAGATGAACCATTTGCAGAAAGTAAGAAGATTTTACTTTGGCCCACGCAAGTTCACTTCATATCCTCTTAGATATCAGTACTTTTTGAGAGAGTGAAACAAGAGTATATTGTCTTAAATTTCATAGAGAATGAAATTTTGCATCGTTTCACTCCCTCAGTGGTGACTGACTCTTTGATAATCCCACTTAACTTTGACTTAGTGTCTTGTCCTTATTTAATCCAATTAGCGAAGCTTTTACAATCCACAAATAAAGTGAGGGTGCTAAATATAGTGAGTAACTAACTTGTTTGGACACCAACTATGACTTAGATCAGCGGCTTTTCAATTGGAAAATTCCATTTTTCTCTTGATCAATCTGAAGAGGATTCTGATTATGAACAAGACTTCTAAATATAACAAGAAGAAGACGACATGAATGATTATACAGAGGAAGAAGTTATAGATTCAAGAATGGAAAATAAGTAAAGAAACCAGACAGAAGCAAAGAACTTAAAGGATGAATCTTCTTTATTGTAGAGTTATTATCGCCGATCTGGGTACTTAGACGAAGATGAAGAAGATGAAGATGATATAATGGAGGAGCCCCTTATGAAAAGTGGTTTGAGAGTAGCAGATATTATGGAGGATAGATGCCCCTCTTCTCATTTATTAGATAACTTAGTAAGGTAGAAACTCAACGAAATTAAATAAATGAGGAAGTTCAATGAGCTCATCATAGACTCAAATGGAAAACTACTAGCTCTCTAGATAGAGATTTCAAGTAATCTTGATTGTGAGTGATGAAGTAGATTGAAAAATCCTTAACTTAAAACAAAAAAATATAGTTCTCAAATTAGAAAAACTAAATTTATAATTAGAATTCTTAATTTTTTAATATTCTATCAAGATTATTTTTGCGATTCTTTGCAAATTTTCTTTTACACTTCTTATCCAAGTTAAAGCAGCCACTCTTAAATACAAAAATATGTTAAAATTGCCTCAGTTATATAACCTGTAATTAATGCTCTTATCGATTTATTTTTGGAAATTAAAGCTTTTTATTTTTTTATAATGTTGAGAATAAACATTAAATTAAGAGAGTCTTTGAAACTTAAGAAATAAGAGAATATAATATTCCAAAATATAGTTTTCTAATGAGAAAATTGATTCATTAATCATCATCATAATCATCAGATGACTCTATTTAAAGATGTTTAAGATTTTTAACATGCTATTTCTAAGCCTGCAGAGCATTTGCGCTCTTTTTATTTGATATAATTTCAATAAAACTTAATATATAATTTAATATATTTATGTGGAGGTTTGAATGAGGCGGGTGGTTGATGATTTAATAGTTAATGCATTAAACTGTAAAGTTAAATGTAGTAAGTTGATGTGTTTGAGGCTATTCCTCCTTCACTCTATTCTTGACTATAACTTGCTGTGTGCTTTGACTTTATTAATCTTGCTACACCCTCTGTCTGCTGTAATCTGAAGCACTTGAGCTAGGTACTATTTAATTGGGTCTCTGCATTGCTGAAGAGGATTAGGCAACCTTATTTTGTTTATGGTTGAGGGAGAGTGATTGGTTTTCAATTTCTTCTTTAATGTCTTGCTCACTAATCATCTCATTTAAAAATAATTGTGGCCCTGTGCGCTTGCACCGAAATGTGGTCCTCCTTTCGTGGTCTTAGATTAACCACTGATGCTCTCTTAGATTGAAGGTTCTTAGTAATGAATTTAATATGAAGATGGAGTCTTCGCATCATTCTATTAGTGCCGGCTTAAAAATAAACAAAAAATGTAACTACTCATTTCTGTATCAAGTTTACAAATTTGTGAAAAATAAAAGAATTCAAAAAGTTTGTAATTCTCAGCAAATTCAAATAAGAGTATTGAGTTATTTAAAGCAAATTTAAATTTACTAGCTATCTTAAAACTAAACCACTTTATAAGATATTAAGTCACTAAATTCTGACTGTCTTTGAGTTACTAGATTTATTAGTGGCTACTAATCAGAGGTTTGCTGTTATTCTTATTGATTTTAAGACTGTTGTTACTCTGATTGCTGCTCTTTTTATTATGTGAAGTGGTGTTGAATTTCTCAATGCTGAAACTATTTTTCTTGCCTTCAGACTACTTAATCACTAGGAATTTACTATTCATAATAAATTAATAGACTCTTCCATTTAAAAACTATGATCAGAGTCAGAGACTTGATCTTACTAGGACTCTCTATGAGAAGACTACTCAGAGCTATCTTCGTTCAACATTTGATGCTAGTTCAACTCTTCTTGTCTAATGACTTAATTTTGGGATCTTTGTTAAGATGATGTGTCTTATTAATTTGAAAAGCCCTAAGATTGATTGCTTTCCGAGTAACTTTCACTTCTCGGAGCTGCTTAATTAAGAGTCTCCTAAATAATTTAAGATACAGATTGTTGGTTTTAATGTTATTGGTTCTCACTAGGCTCCTCATCTCCTTCGTACTCTTCATACTCGTCGTCCTCCTCTTCTTAGTCCTCTTCCTCATCATCTTACTACTCTTATTCTTCCTAATCACCATCCTCCTAATACTCATCATCTTCTTCCTAGTCTTCTTTCAAAAAATTTGCCCAAAATAAGTACAAGCATAATATAACCAAAATTTAATAGTGATTTAACATCATATTTTAAACTAAAAAATAATTTACTCTCGATCAAGTCCTTCTTTCTTATATATATAGTCTGGAACTATATTTAAACAAATAAATATTCTTTTCGATAAAACTTATATATCTTTATTGCTTTAATTTATTTAATAAATTGAAATTATTAAATATTTTTATAGTCCTGTAACTCATCTTGGTCATACCTATAGGGATTGCTTGGTATAATCTGAATGTTGTGATTATCTTCTGCTGCTTAATAGTTTGTTAAATCCATTTATCGTGCACTCTTTTATCCATTATTCATACTCCCATTAGAACTAATTTACTGAAGAGATCTATTGTTCAGGTTTGACACCCCGATACTCACTTTATTTTCTACTGTAGGAGCAAATTTCTATTCCTTTCCACTACTGCTTAATATATTCTGATTTTTGAGCTCACTACTTTTATCTTATAAGGGTTGTTTCTTAAATTGGTTATTCAGAGGTTGGAGCTGGATGTTAATTGTGCTTCCACCTTAATGGTTAGCAGCTGCTACTTGCTGCTTCAAGGGACTCAGACTTGTAGTATGAGTGAAACTCTAGTTGTGCAAGCTCTTCACAGGGCTCCTTTACAATGAAATTAATTTTAAATTTGCGATCAGAAATGCTAAAAAATGAAGACTAAGAGTTGTAAGCCATTCTAGACTCCTCCATAATTTAATTACTCTTCTTGAACTGCAATCTTAGACGCATCTATTCTTCAAGCTAGCGTAACTATTCTACTTTCTTCTGATTCAGCAGTGCCTGCTCTTGATTTATAAGGATCTCAGCCTGGTAGCAATTGCCTGTCAAAGTCTGTTTGAAATTTGCATCCACTGCTGGGGATGTAGTTCTGCTTTTTACTTCAACAGAGGAGTCAAATCCGTGGTATATCTATCAATAAACAATAATAGAATAAGATCTTGTTAGGCCTTAAGTACTAATCTTTCGAGATCTGATACAGCTACGCTATTTTGCTATTAATAATTTTGAAAATTATTAATTGTTGATGTTGAACTTCTTTATATCTTTCTTTTTAGTTTCCTTGTCTTTCTCTAGCTATAGCTAGCTCTTAAAATAGTAAATATCATCTTTCAAAATAAAATTAGATGATAGTACATTAACTGATTATTCCTTATCTCTTAAACTTGCTTATGTCTACTCTGCTAAAAATGCACTTTGGCTTCCTCCATGGATTAATTCCACTGCTCTTTGAGTTTCTAAACTCTTTCCTTCTTCTCTGCTTCTTCTTGCAACTACCTATCAAGAATGAGCCGTCTTCGCTCACTCTGCTCTTAGGTACTCCTCACTCTTATGTTTATATACTGCTGGTTGAGTTTGTTCTTGAGTTCAGTTCTCACGTGAGCTTTCTTTTCTTGCAATTCAAGCACCTTCAATCTATTCTCCATCTCCTAAAGCATTCATACATACATAGATCATGCTAATCATAAAATGCTAAAGCTCAAGTTCACTTTGCTTTTTCTGTTTTCTAGATTCTAGCATCTGTAATCCTTGATCATTGACATCCCTTGAGGTGAGTGTTGAGTAGTAAGTTTAACTAGGCCCAGGAGTGTTGAAAGATAAGGACATGGACTGGTTTTGTAAATGGTTCGCATTCTAAATCATGTTAACAGAAGAGCTGATAGTAGAGTTTTATCTTAAAGAGGTCTAAGGAAGAGAAGATGATTCCTTACTCATATTATTGAAATTGAACAACATAAAATAAGTGTAATTTAATATTAAATAGGAAAACAATTAATTGGGACGAGTGCTTGAGTGGTCCATGTTTTCCAAAAATTTCCTTTCTATCTTTGGCAATGATGTCATAGAATCCGATGATGAGGATGATGACTTTGAAGAAGTCAGTGATTGGGAAGAAGATCTACCCCAGGTTATTGAAAAGGAGCAAGAAACTGAGTTCCCTGACTTCAATGTTGGCATCGACTTTGAGAGTGAGCTTGATGAAAAAGACACGTGGACAAAACACGACAAATGTTTTGCGAGGTACCTTGACCTACTACAACCTTAAACACTCTGCTGGAATGGTATGAGAATCTAAGTGGTACAAGGAGTGCCTCAGGGTGCAAAAATGTCCCCAAAACTTTTCAACATATACGTGGATGGAATGTGGCGAACATTCCAATATGATCCAAGTAAGACCAGGTTCAAACTTTATGCGGACGACCACGTCATTCTTTTCCGAGGTTTAAGTACCGATGAACTAATTTCTGAACAGAAAAGAATAGCTCAGCATACCGGTCTGTACGGTCTACTATTAAATAGTAAAAAGTCTAAGACCATGAGACTGAAGAAAGATATTCCCTTCTTTGACAAATTTCAGATACTAAAAGCCTAAGACATGACTACACACTATAAATATTTGGGCACAACTATGACACATGATCCGGATGAAATCTTAGAGAATATTTTCAGGGAATATGAACAAGATGTCAACAAATACACGAATTACTGGGCTGGTACCATTGATGAGAAACTCTAATAGATTCTCTATAACTCCTATGTGTACTCAAAAGTCCAACACAAGATTATGCCTAACATAATTACATACTACTAATACAACAAACCCATAATAGATAGACTTAGGAAAATACACTGGGAGCATGTAAGGAAGAAAGATTACTTCCTGAAGTTTGTCTTTAGCAAAAATGACTACAAAAACCAAGCCTTCACGCCTCCAGAGGCATTAATATACTCGGCCTTCGTAAACAACTGGTAAGAAAGAAAAAGTGAAGCTGGAGAACACATCAGAGCTACAATACTAGACAACTTCCTGGGCAAAACAAATTTCAACTTTTCTTGGAAAGAAATGCCTGTCTGGGACTAAGAAACTATAACCAGACTAACCCAATTCATCCCTAGTGAATTCTTCCCTTTACTTCGAAAAGGTCCCCTTAGATACATGGGAAAAGTCCTTAAATGTTACTGCGGTATCAAATGCAAAAAACACGACATGGAAGACCTATGCCTAGACACCCATATGTACTGTATGGAAAAAGGCATTAGATTCCCCTATATGGACATCTTAAGGGAGGTTGCTTAAGTTGGCCAAACCTATAACAGAACTAAGAGAAGCAAAATGAAACTGAAGGAGCAGATTCAAGACATTGAGAAGGAAAAGGTGGCCCTCTCTGGCCTGAAAGACAAATTCAACTTTCACTGGAAAGAGATCAAACTCAACCTCAAGAAAAGAGCTGGTTTGAAGTGAATTATATCTAACGTAACACGGGAGTGGTCGTATGACTTCCCTAAGTTTAACATATAACACGCAAGACGCTAGTTCGTCTAAAATGCGTTGTTATTATTATTATTATTATTATTATTATTATAAAAAAAGCAATATATTGAAGGCATCAAAAGAAGCTCACCAAAGATCAATAAAGCACGTAAATTATGTTTTGAAATAGTTTTGAGCAAAGCTTGCTAGTAAGGGGTTAATAGGATACTTTTGTGGCAAATAAGTTTTAATAACACGAAAAAATAAATATATTATTCTCTATATTATAATTATTTTGTTTTAAATTTGTTAGATTTTTTATGCTTAAAAAATTGAATTTTTGATGCACAACATACTCACCTCGCTTCTAAGAAATATAAAATTTATTCAATTTAATATTTGGATATGAGAATAAACAATTAATGAAGAAGAGTCTGTCATTTTGAGTTTGTAATTCACTTTGATATGCTTGTAAATCCAAAATAATGAATAAAAACTCACTTTCCCTTTATTAATATGAATATAAATTTGTGTTTATTGCTTGACATCTTTGTGCATATAATAAAGTCTCAGCCATTTGTGTTCCTTATGCTACTTTTCTTTTATGGGGTGAAAAGTATTCAATTACATGCTAATTGGATAATTAAATTAGTTAATTTTGCAAAAAAAATATTTTTAAAAAAAAAATTATGAAATATAAATTCTTAAAATTGATATATTTAATTTATAGTTAATTCCATGTAATAAGCGTAATTTATTTATTTTTCCTCTAAATTTAAATAAAAACTCAACAAATCATGCTTAGCAAATGCTATTACTCTCCATCTATATAAATGAGTCTTCTCTAAATACTATTTATTTTTAGCAGATAATTTAAATTTTAATTCCATAAAATATTAATATTATAATAAAAAATAAAAATTGATTAGCCCTTCTTTTTCATCTTCTTCGCAATGATAGAATTTGAAAATTTCCTCTTCTTAATAAGGAACTTTTGATTCTTCGCCCTCAAGGACATTATAAGGTTCATCATTTTGTGTAAATTCGCTACTTTGAGTATTTGGTGCTTCTTTTTGTGGAAGGATTTTTTTGGAAGCCATCAAAGCATCCATCATAAAACTAAATAAATCATTGAAGTTTAGATACGATCGACCATTTAGTAAAAGGATATGTGTTTTATAGTAAAAATATTTAATTTATTCAAAACACTCTGTTTTCAGAGCAATAAATCCACTTAATTTTTGATCAAGCTGCCACCTATTTGCTCTTCAAATCAACATAATGAATAAAAATAATTATCTAAAAAAAGAACTCTAATTCTATTTGAAATATTTCCAGTAAATTATAAATCTTTTCATCTTTTTTTTCTTCATTTTAATTATTTATTTTAATAAAATTTTTAATGAATTTTATCCCGATTTATAAGGCTTTAGGCTTTATTATATAAAAATTTAAGCCTTAAAGGAAAGCACTATTATCTTTATATATGAGTATTGATTACTTTTCTTTCAGTTTAAATGAATGAATTAATGAATTTAAAAATGAAAGTGCTTCAAAAATCAATTGGAGGTATCATTATTTCTACAAAAGAGTAAAGGTTTAGCACATAATCTTACTAAGATAGAAAATTTATATCTTTTGGGCTCCGGAACTTTGGAAAGACCAATATTTTTAGTACTTCATGCTAAAATGAAAATGATTCTCTATCTTTTCAGATGGAAATCTGAACCCTTTTTCCTCATTAAAAAGAATGAAATTACTCCCTTGTATTGAATGCGAATGAGTGAATACAATATACTGAGATCTATTTATGTTAATATATCATAGTCTTTAGTCATTATCTCAAATAACATCTTTCAAATTTAATTGAGAATAAAAGATATATCTACTAAAATAATAATCATAAACTATATGGCTTATCTATTTTTAAATTCCCCATATTTTTCCTAATTGCTTAAAATATTAAATTTTAGAATGAAATATATCTGTAAAACTAGAAAATTGCTAAAATTTAAATTAGATCTGCCATAATCATCCCATTTACAATAGAATTTATTGACTAAAAGCATCTATAAATTATTTTCTTCATTCTTGATCTATTTACAGCATGAATGAAATTAAAAATAGTTTCATTGATTATTAAGAGAAATCAATTAAAGATTAAGATATTCTTAAAAATGAAAAGTGCTATATTCAATACATGCACTTAAATAGATTTGATTTTTTACTTATCATATTTATCCAACGTTAATTTCGTAATATATTTTATAATTTATAGTTTACCATTTATTAAAAAAAAACCTTTGAGCATTTGAGAAGAAAAAATTATTGATCACTTCAATCAAAATTTATTACTTCTAATTATGTAAGATAAATTAAGAGAGTCTTATGTTATAAAGAAATTTAATTAAAGGTCAAGCGATCTTCAAAGATTTATATTCAAATAATTTATCTGAAAAAAATGCAAAAAAATCTTCTTAAAATTCTTGGAAAAATTAATAAGTTTCTCATTTTTGTGTCTTTATTATTTACGAAATAAAAGAATAAATAGTCCTACATTATTAGTTAAAATTCTGTTAATTTTTCAGACGATTAATCAATCACTTATTTCAAAATTAATCATATCATAATGGGTTGACATATTTGGACTTGACTCCCCTTTGTGAGTCAATTTTAAGTTAATTCATTTCTTTGCGAGCACTTCTTGCGCTCTAATAATCTATTTCGCTAGTTTCAGATTAAATATAATGATTAAGCATGAATTGAGTATTGACTAGATATTATTTCACTAAGCTTGGACTTAGGCTGAATCTTGATGGGATTGAGAGTTCGCTGATTTCCATAACTGATATTGAATTCTTGCTGTTGATACCCTCCTCCTTAATTCTTCATAGTATTTCCTCCATCGTTTTCTAACTTTAAACTATTCTTATTTGGGAATTACAATTCATGACCCCCGTCACTGTCCATAATATAAGAGCTTGAAGAAGGGTCTTCAGCATTTTATTTACCGAATTGAGATTTTTTAGATGACTATATTATAAAATAAATTATTTAAGATATCAAACTAAGATCATTAGAAATAAAGGCTATAAAATTTTCCATATTTTAAAAATACTATGCATTACTTATTAAAAAAAACTAAATTTAAAGTGTATTATTTTAATTGACTATTGATATTTTAATTTGAAACTTATAATGTATAATGCCGATTGATTTAGTGGTTGCAATTATATATAAATTTAGAAGACCTTTGATACTTAGGTTCCCTTCTGATATGTTAGTCGTTGGGAATCTTATGTTTATCAGAAGCATTAAGACTGCTTGGATGCTGTCCATTCAAAGTATCCAAATTAGAGTGCAATGAAAGACTTGAGTTTTAAATTAAATATTATATTGAATTTCATTAGGAACACTTAATTACTTTAAATTAAGTTATTTGGAGAGTCAAATTATATGCAAATTAAATTTTAAAGTATCTTAATTAAAAAAGAATTTATCCTCTAAATAAAAAACAGCTCTCTCTCTTACTTTCCAAATAAATGCATTATATTTAATAAAAATTAAGTTGTTCTTCTCTGGATAGAAGGGAACCCGCAGAGCAGGATTTAATTTGTCACTCTTTTCGCTATAGTTTTGTTGTCGATTACCAGAGTTCAAGGAATTCATCTTAAAAATTAAACATGCCCTCCGAAGAAGTTAACTTAGTTTAGTTATAGTTCTTCTTCATTTCATACAAGGACTTATTTAATAGGGTAGTTTATTAAGAAGAAATTAGCAATAAAAGAAAGTAAATTTATTACTTCCAACTATTATTTGCAAAAGCATTCTTGAGATCCTTATTAAAAATGAAGTAATATTTTCAATGGTTGAATCTAGATTGAACGGGAATGCACTTCTATAACTGAAGCTAGAATAAATTAAGATAATTGTCAGGAGAGTTAGCCCCGGAGTGACCGCCTCCATCTACCATTTTTAATCCATTATAATTTAACATGCTCCCATCAATCTAAAAGTTTTGGCTCTCCTGTCTTACGCCTGCAATTTTTCCTCCAAGAAGATGCTAAGTTTTATTAATTTCAGCTGGTGTTAAAGGTCCAGGATTGACAACCTTATCTTTCTTAGTTGAAACTTTGAGGAAATCAAATATAGATTTATTAGACTTGGAAACCCTTGCTGAGGCTAATTTATTATCGCTATTGGATCTTGAGTTTTAAGCGCTATTAAGCTTTTGCATACTTGACATTCAAAACCCCAAAACCCCATAATATGATAAGAAAGTGAAAATAAGTTGTGTATAATTAATTTCTTTATTAATACTTATAATCATGCTAAATTTTAACCCTAAACAGGCAATCTAAAGTCTT
>JAJKFJ010007625.1:0-16317 GCA_027382625.1 Tetmemena sp. SeJ-2015
CAGATAAAAATAAATGCTTTTACTGATTGCCATTTTGAAACGGTGATTACCAAAATAATTTAATCATTTAACCTCTGCAAACTAAAATATTCTAAATCTTTTATATTTTGTTTTATATAGATACTTCTGAAAGACCAATTTATATTTTAACAAGAACAAAACTATTAGCAATTAAAATCATTTATGGCTAATTTATTATAACTATTGTATAATTTTCAAATAAAATGAGTGATTAACTTAATTTATTTATTTATTAAAATATATAAAAGTATTTATGCTATAAATAAATTACTGAAGGAAATATGCTGCTAGAAATATAGCAAATGCAAGGGAGCCTTAATATTTCTGATTGCAGTTTTCAAAATATTTACTCATTTAAAAAAGATGGAGGAATATAATAAAAAATAACTATTTTATTAATTTATAATTGTTTTATTTCGTGCTTTTAAAGGATAAAAGAAATAGAAAGAAATATTTGCAAACCTTATAATTTGAGAGAGAAAAAAAAGAGTTTAATAATTTATGAATCCTTAAAACTACTATTCAGGCATCAATGTATGATGACTAAGACAAACTTCAAAAGGGTCATTCCAATAAATTTATTTAAATTTTATGAGAGAATAAAATAATACAAATATATTTCTTCTAAGAGTTTAATAATGTAAAAGAATAAGATACAAATTTTTTAGTTGAAACTAATTTTTTTAAAAATATTTTTAAGGATTAATTACAAAAATGTATCAAATTTGTAAATAAATCAACTTAAGATCTTTCATTTTATTTAATTAAGTGAATAAATCTCAAAAGATCCTTATCATTAATCTAGGCAAGAATTCTTTTTATCTTAATTAGTTACTGTAAAGAATATTGTATATTTACATAATTTATTTTGAGATCATGATGTGCTTCTTTTATTGAAGAATACTGTTTACTAATATTCAAATTAATTTTAATGTTTTTAGCAACATTAGCTCTGATGCAAACGGCGCAATAATTCTGTCCATAAAAAAAAAAGATTAATTTTAAATTTGAGCATGAAGATTAAATATTAAATTTTTGTAATTAATTCGATTAACTGATAAAATAAAATGGATATAATCAAGCTTAAGATGTTTTCATGATTATAAATATACTTTAAGTTAATTATATTGGGTAAAAATATTTGGTTTGATGAAAAAGTATTTATTCTCCTTACAAATCTATACCATTTTTAGATTGATTTAATATATTCCAATAAAAATCATTTAAATAGGAAACAGTTTTGTCCTATCAAAGTTGTTTACTGAATAATGAGTTCAAAAGAATAAATTGAATGTATTAAAATTCTGTTATATCCGTTCCAGGTAAAGTCTTTTCAATTACGGGACAGTTACTTCTTGAATGTGACTACTGAAGGAGCAGGAGCTATTCTCAAAATGGAGGGAATAGCTTATACCCAATACCAGCTAACTAACTTAACAATTCTTCAAGCCTTTGCATACAAAGGAGCTGCTTTTGACATTGGCTTTACTAAGGAGGACTTCTATTTCACGAAACTCAATGTGACTTGCTTTCCCTCAGACTCAGAAATCATTATAAACCCACAAGCAAATAAACACAAATTCACTAGGCTGCCAGGACCATTTCTCAAGTTAGGAGAAAAAGAAGTAAACTTATTACAATTTAATAAATTAAAGAGTTAAATTATACTAAGTTTAAGAGACAAGTCCCTCTTTGGATGGAAAGATGCCCAGATATAAAGCTACCTAATGGATTCAAGTTTCACTAATTGCGTTTCGTATGGGCTTGGTGGAGCTATTTAAGTTTTGGACCAAGACTACCTGCAAGTATTAGTCAAATTATTATCGCGTCAAGGAAAAATAATTCTGATGAAGTTATTCAAATTTTCTTTCTTAAATTTTAATATTTTTGCTATAATAATGATAAAAGAATAAATAATTAGAAAAATCTCTAATGAAGTAAAGTTAAGTTTAAAATAAATTAGATTTAAATTTAAATTCACTTATTAATTAGGATAAAAAAATTTAACTATATCAAATTCTATATTCGTTAACAACTCTGCATTTATTTAATTAAAATAGATCAATTTAATTTATATGGTAGTCAATTATTTTTTATCTTAATAGAAGTAGGGATATATATTTATTATAATCTTGAATAATATATTTTTGGAAAATAATAATTACACTTAGCTTAAATTTTTTTTCTTTTAATTTATTGGAGGAGCAATTGGTACTTATAAGTCTGACTTAATGATAGATACCAGTTATTTTATGTCCAATAGTGCTGTATATAATAATATATTGTAATCGGTGGAGCCATTCTATAATTTATTTATATATAAGAAACCTATAATTAAATTTAGTAGATTCTTATTTTTGGAAATTGACTCTTAGTTATTTTTTAATTTAAAAATTAAGACATAAAAATAGAATTGATATTCAGGACTTTGTTTCAAAGAAGAAATTTAAGCAAAGACAATATAAAAATAGAGCGTAAAATTATAGTCTTAAAAAAATCATACTCTAAATTGAGTAATTAACAAATTAAAAAATTGGTTAAATCATATTGATTGGATAAACCTATATTGGAATAGATACTTTCTTCTGGACAACTGAATTCTCAAATAATTTCGCTCTTATTTCTGGAGGGTTTTCTGCCGCCATCACTCAATTTGCTTTAACGACAAGCTAGTATTGAGATTATAAAATTTGCTATAGGATCTTGAATTATGAATATGGAATAATTCCTATGAATTCAGGTCCTTAAAATTAAAAAGTTGTCTATTCTTATCCCTCCCCTCTCTTTAAAATATTAATAATTTTACTTAATTAAATTATATTTCTGAGGTATAATTTTATTAATAATTATTTTTATTCTCTCCAATTTCCATTCGAGAGACTTATTTTTCTCATTCATTATTGTATAATTATTTTTTATTTTCTTGATTTTTATACAAGATTATTAAAATTGGAATAAAATTATTAAAAATGGCGGGTTATCATTAAAATTTATTTAACTATACCTCTATTTAAGTTTATATTTTTTTTTACTAAAATCAATAATTATAAAATTATTATTGAATAGTTGACATCTGATATTCAATTCAACATTGCCTAATCTTATTTAATTAAGTACAAATAAATTTCTGAAATTGCTTTATATTTAGATTTATTAACTTTCAATATGATTAATCATAACTTTTCATTTTGCAAATATATAATAAGTGCAAAAAACACATTTCAAGTGACTTTAATATAATGGATTATTTAAAATTAAAATAAATTGTCCTAATTGGTAATGGAAGGCTGTACAGGTTACAACAATCAAAACATTTAAATATTAAAGCATTCTACAGCTTGAAGTATATATCATTCTAACAAAAGCATTTTTATTTTACAAAATAATTCTTTAAGTTCAAACTTATTTACAAAGTGCTCTATAATTCTATTTAAAAGAAATTTTAACCTAAAATTATTGAAAATCTTAAATTTTAAAATTAAATCAAAATAAATAACTATTTAACAATACAAATAAAAGTACTTTATAGGTTTATGAATAGTGCGAAGTACGGTGGCGTTTTCTATTCTGATTCTAATTAGATAATCATTTAGATGTTTACCACATAGTTGTCTTAAAATTATGCCACAAATCAAAGCCAAAACCATTATGTTTTATCTTGTTTTAAATTCTTTTTAAATTTCGTTGTCTATTAATTGGCCATTTTTAATTATTTTTAACCTTATTTTTCTTATAAATTATATTTTTAAAATAATTTTATTTTCGATAAAATTAATTTATTTTTCAATTGAATGCTGGTGGGATAGTTCATCATGTCGAAGCTACAGCTCTTTATGCATAGTTTAATACGCTTATTTAAAACTATGCTCCCATTGGCACATTTGCCTACATTATAATTAAAATTATACTACAATATTCAGTTATACTTTTCCCCTTCATAAAAAATGATTTTAAACGTTTTAAAAGCTAATTACTTGAAATAAATATTCTTAAATATCTCTATGTGAAATAATTTTATTATGTTTTATCAGCCAATAATTTGAAAATTTGAAATGGAAACTTTAAACTTTTTTTATTTAATGGTAATCCACAAATATTCTTTGAATGTGTTTGAATATGAGATAGTTAATAAACTTTATCATTTTTATTTGAAAATAAGAGCATTTAGCTTTTAAATATAATTTAAGAATATCTTGACCAAGGCGAATTCAGAACTGTATGCAAACAGTCAATTTTCTTACCTTCTAATTGATTAAATATCATTTAAAAGTTTTTATGTAGTTGGTCTTGAACTAAATTAAGCGAAGCTTCATATTAATTTTTTATCAGATAGAATTGGTGTATATGTTATCAAGAATACTTCGTGTTATGAAACCTTAAATAGAAAGTATAAGTAGCTTATTTTTAATTATGAAAGAATTTAAAGATTCATTAATTTAAAATCAGGTAACGGCATTTAGAAGGAATTTATTAGGAAAAGATATTTATGTTTTTCTCTATATTCATTAAAATAAATACTACAAAAAGAAATAAAAATTTATATCACTCAAAAATACAATTTTATTTTTTAAAAAAAAACTAACACAAATTCTTACATCGTTTGTTGAATTATATATTAATTAATATTTTTGAATAAATTGATTGCAGGAATCAAGCTCCTTCAAGTCTAATATTCTTTAAGAACAGTTCAAACGTTTTTCTGGAATAGTTAAACATCTAGGACTGTAATGCTGGCAATTCATCTCTCTTTGTTTTTGAAGATTCAGCTTTATATGATTCTGGCTCGACTTACCAAAATATCTAGGGTCTTCAAGGAAGTGTTTATGCATTATCGAAAAAAGGATAAAGACATAAGAAAATTATTTTTAGCTTAAACTGTATAAGAAAATAAATAAATATAGTAAGATGATTTCATAATTCTTATAGAAATTATAATTATCTACCATGATTTTTAATTATTATTTTTGCATTTAGTATTTAATTAGAGCGTAGAATCAATAATGGAATTAATTAAATGATTGCCATTTATTTGTATTTTGTTATTAACAAGAGTGAGGGCGATTATTCAAGGTTGTTATTTTCTTATTGAAGAACCAAAAACAAAATTACTTTAAATTTATCAATAAGAATTTCAGCTGATTTTATACTTTGATTTAAATAGTGGTCTAATTCATGTTTTATTTAATTTATGATGTAATTTATTGTCCAATTACATTCAAATTCAGGAATAACAATTCAGCTATTAATGGTGGCGTTGTATATATCGTAAAATAAAAAATTATCGAAAATTAAATATAAGTTTAATTTAAATTGCAAAATAAACTTCTAATTATAATTTTTAAAGAATAAATCGCAACATAAAAATAAATTAATAAATTCTAATGGTAATTTTAAGAAATTGATTAAATATAAATCTTTGTTCCCAATAGCATGGATTATAGTTACTTTTAATGTACATTCTGTGAGTTTATTCTAAAATATAATTATAAAAATGATAAAAATATTACACAATTATTTTAATTTAAATTTCTAAGGATTTTATCTTTTATTTAAATTAGTAGAATAAAATGTTTGCAGGGAATAGAGCTATGCAAAACGGAGGCGTAGCAATAGGAACTTCCAACTCTGCTTTCTTATTTGATCAATCATACTTCATAGAAAACTCTGCCAAATCTTCCTCTGTTATTGAAGCTATTTTTAAAAAATTATTCTTGTTAATTTTTACAAAAAGAACAATTTGTTTAGCTATAATTAAATGATTTTATGAAAATTCTTTCGAATCCTCCAATAAAACATAAACAATTTACTTCATAAATGAATAACTTTTTATTTATACTAATTGAATTAATTTAATATCATAAAGTAAAGAATTTTTCTGAAAAACCTTTACAAGTTGAGAGCGCTATTAAAAAAAATACACTTTTAAAATCTTAAGAGTGGCTTAAGAAAAACATAAATCAGTGAGATATTAATCTGTATAAAAAATCACTGCTTTTATTTATCAGAATTCTCAAATTGTGAATTAATTTTATAATTTTGAATTATTTTATAAAAATTGTAATTATTGACTTTATGAGTTCAAACAATCCAGATGGAAGTGTTTCTCGTTAAAATAGTGAACTAATTGGGATTTTTGTGGCATTTTATTCATATTTTTTCTTTAAATAAGTATAATTTATTTATCTTTTATAAATTAAATTTTAATGGCCTAAGTTAGATTAAAGATCAAATTATTAACGTCTTATAAATTTATTTATACTTAAAAATTAAATATCATATTCTCTCAATATATATGAATTTTAAAAAGGCAATTTATTTATTCCCTAAATAGTTTTATTAAAAAGTTAATAAGAGATTTGTAAAACAATAAGATTTGGAATCCCAAAAAAAAAAGATAAATAAAAAACGCAAAGTATGAAAAGATAGCAAATTAAGACTCCTTAAATTTAAATATGAAAAAAATATTAAAATTAAAATTCATGTGATTTCCAAAGGAACTAAGCGGAGTAAAGAATGATAACTGCAACAATATCTTACTTTTAAATTTCTGATTGCACTTTCACTGACAATATATTTTTTATTTTAATATATCCGAATAAGACACCAGCGTTATATACTCAGTCATGTCTACTGTAAATATTTTGAGATTAATTAAAAATAGCTATCTATTTTTTATAATTACTTTCTTGGATAAATATTTTGTATCTATCTTGAGACGTTTATAGATTTTATTTTGCTACATTATTATACTCTATGAATATTGATAATTGCAAATTTGTTCTAACTGAAGACAGTGTAAATTTAAACTTTGGAAGCTTTATAAAAGCCATATATTGCAGCCATAATTTATAAAAAAGGCAAGCAAATAAATTGAATTGAATATATACTAAGTATAGTTGATAATAAAAAACTCACTTTTTAAAAATGGAAGAGCGAATAAAGGGGGTGCAATATATTTATCAGGTGAGAGCAGCTTAGACATGGAAGACTCTTAATTCATAAATAACTATGCAGAAATTGAAGGAGGAGCAATCTACGCAAAGCAATACAAATCTCTTATGCTGACCCAAATCTAGTTCAAAGATAACTAAGGAATAATATAAGGTGATGACATTTATTTAATTTCATTTTAATAGAGAAATCTAGAAATTATGCAATAATTTTATCCTCACAGATTGACAATTCTCTAGGAAAATAATCTATCAAAGCATAAGAAGTCAACTTAAAGATTATTAACTCAAGTTTTCAAAACATTCAGGGTATTAAAAGAAAGTCGAAAGGAGCTGCACTTATGCTTTATTAAATTTATTAGGATAATTAGAAAGAAAACTCCGATGAAGAAATTTGTTTTGTTAAATTTAAGTTTTACTCCTTTAATTAGGATATTATACATTTATCATTTGATTTTTGAAATTGTAAAAACTATATTAAGTATGTAGTTAATAACGTTATGGGAATTAAAAATTAATAAATAGGGCCATTAGGGAACTCAACCATTAAATATATAACTGTGAGCCTTATTACAAATAGATGATTAATTAGCTAAATTATAAATAAAGACATCTGTTATATTAACTTACATCACATTACAAATTTTAGTAATGGAGAATTTTTCTCTCGCATATCCCTATGCCCACTTATTAAATTTCTATCTTAATAATTCCTAGGCCCACCCACCACCCTCGGTGTGCACAAAATCTAAAGAAAGCAAAGTAAGAATTAAAAATAATTACACAATTTTTGATTTACTCCATGTTTTTCAGAATAATTATTATCTTTATTTTTATTCTGTGGAACTCCATCTTATATAGCACCTGAAATATTTTGAGTTTTTATTTTTCTTGACTTGATCTCTAAAAATATATATATATATATAGAAAATTAAGAAGCATATTTATTTACCTAGTTTGCAGTTGTCTTGCACGTTTTGGGTGGTGGGCGGGCCTGGGAATTATTAAAATTGAAAATTAATCAGGAGGGCCTACAGGGGTAATGGAGAAAAAAACTCCATATCTAATTTTTTTAATCTGAAGTAAGTTATATATAGTTAATCTCTATATTTAAATTTTTGGTTACAAATCTCTATTAAAATTTTTTACTTACTGTTATATGGTCACAGGCCTGAATACCCCTTAGGGGAATCGTTAATTAATTTATTAGTAATTCGTTAACTAATCAAAAGTTGATTATATTTCTACAATTTCAAAAATCAAACGATAAATGTATAATATTTATCCTAAAAAGTCTGAATGATTTTTCATATTTTTGGGTAGGGTTATTTTAATATACTCAAAGACTAAGTAACTTCCTATTATATAATTGTATGATGCTTATAAATTGTAACTCTACCTAAATAATTCTAACAGTTTTTTATAATCTATCTTCTTTTTAAGGAGGTGCAATTTACTCTATCGAATCCGATACTAATCTATTCAACTCTCTAAATTACGAAAACAATACTATAATTATTGTTATTTTAGAAATAAAAATAAACTACTTTTGTAATTAAAAAAAATATATTATTTATATATACGACATTTCATAAAAAAAATATTTTCTTTAAATTATAATTAAGATTAATCTTTATAATAATTCTACTTTTGCAAACTGTACTGCCTATTCGGGAGGAGCAATTTATATAAATATTATGAAATTTAATTTAAAAAATAAAACATTTATATATGACTATTAAAATAAATATCTCTTCACTAAAAAATAAAAACTTTCTTGAAGAGATAAATTGACTATAATGGTCGAAATTACAGGATTTTACAAAGTTAATTTAAAAACAATCAAGCGATAAAAGAGGATAATATAATCAATTCTGGAATAGGAGGGGCACTATACCATGCTAGCTAATCTCAATCTAACCTAACTAACATCATATTATATAAAGTTATGTTTAAAAACACCCTTTCTATAATTTACTTTAATAAAGTGATAATTTAAAGAAAGTGATTTTATATTGGATGAAGGGTGTATATTCTAAAACAACTAAGCTTCATTAAAAGGAGGGGCGATATATTGGGACAGTGTAGAGCCATTGATTTTCATTAATTTGATAGAATCAGCGCCTATCTATTTAAGCAATGCTTTAAAACTTGGATTATTGGATAAACTATTTTCCTTGAATTCTGCAGGCGAATATGGAAAAGATATTGGTTCCTATCCCTAAAAATTGAAACTATTGCCTTCACAAAATATCGAAACCCTTAAAGCTTTAAATGAATCCACGTTAGTTCTTTAAACTTTTCGGAGTGGAGCATAATTGCCAGTTATCAGATTAGTTATACTCGATATTTATGATCAATTCATACTTTCAGATTCTGCAAGCAGAGTCACTCTCTCGGCAGTCAATTAAGGAACAACTTCACAACAATATCCTTCAATAGTGGAAGGAAGAAACCAGTTCACATCTGATTAGGGGATAATTGTGGTATCGGGAGTCACTTTCTACTCTTAGCCAAACTAAAATCACACCACTTATTTCACCTTAGATACTATAGATATAGAAAAAGTCTCCAGTTTAATTTAAATTATCAGTATTTACCTTGTCTATATTTTTCATTTTTAGAAAATCAAAAAATGAAAATAATTTAATTATTTCTGTTGCCTGTAATTAAAAAAAGAGAGGAAATATATCTAACTGCTTGGTAATAGATTAAATCTTTCATTATTTACTTACTAAATAAATTATTTTGCTATATCTTTATAAATTCTGAGTTATCTAAATTTAATCTGTTTGATAATTTCTATATGATTTAAATTAGCTTTACATTTAAAATAATAGCAGTTTAAACTTAATGAGTGAAAGAAATGCAAGTGATTTGGATTTGAATTTAATTATAGAACTCCAGCCTTGCAATATAGGAGAGTAGTTTACTTTTTATTAATTAAGTAGATTTTATTAATAGTGCTTCGTCTTAATCTAATTTCTATAATTAAAAAAGAGGAAAGTATTAAATTTTCGTATATTTAATTTTTATAAAAGTTAGTCTTTAGAAATCTAAATTATAATTACTCTTTCTGGTAAATGCATTGAGTGTGAAAAAGGAACTTACAGTTTTATTGAATAAACGAGTGTGGGATCTTGTAACTCATGTCCAGAATCAGCAATATGTCTTGGAGGATCAAAAATAGGCCCTAAACCAGGATATTGGAGATACAGTAATAGACTTAATTTTATTATAATACAAACTTTTTAAATAGCAAAACTTATCAATAAATGATGTTGACTCGCTGAAATTAAACAAATTTAAGGTAAATTATAACTTATTTGATATGTAAACAAAGCCAAAGCTATTTTAAAATTAGCCTCGAATCATAATTTGGAGATAAGCAACTTACATCTACTTATGATGTTCTTTTGATTGAAGCTAAAGCCAGAATTATTCAATTCGATCAGATAATTAGACCTAAATATTATGTTTATCATAAAAGGTTGAATTTTAACAAAATATATAAATTATCTATAACTCTTCATCTTATTTGTAGAAATGTCCAATATAAGATGCTTGCCTTGGTATGGTGGATCCATAACTCAGCTTAATAGGAGAGTGTAAAGAAGGTTACTACGGAGCACTTTGCAATAATTGTAAATTCGGCTTTTCTAAAAATCTCAAAGGTGAATGCCAGAAATGTGAGGACTCAAATTTAATTAGATTAAGAATAACTTTCTCAGTTATTGGATTTTTCCTTTTGCTTGGCTTGGTTGTTAAAATAAATCTAGATTCTTTATATCAAGAGAGTAGTCTTAACGCTTATATCAAAGTCTTAATGAATTCATTTTAGCTCTTGGCTATAACTTTTTCTATTCCAAATAAATGGCCGCAGGTAAATAAATTTAAATTAATCAGTATTTTCGCATCAATTAAAATACCAACATTTATAAGTCTTAGATTCACTGAATTATCTAACTCATATATGATGTGATTGATTTTAAGAAATAGCATCCCTATAAGAGAAATAATGTTAATCTTAAATTTGATCTTAATAAAACCTTTCAACTCCTTTACTTTGAGGTTTGTGGATTTAAATTAATATCAACTAATTCCATTTTTTAAGGTGGCTAAAGAATTGGGACAAGGCTTAATAGAATCAGCAACTTTTGGTGTTTAGCTTTTGGATTTCTCTTGTATATGGAGCAAACAGTTTGATTATGAGGAAAGCTAATCTTTAATTCAAAAACTTCAGTTCTTTGAGGACTAGGCCACTCTATTTAATAAACCCACAAATTATAATATCCTCCTTAATTATTATATCTACCAATATTAATCATTATTCCGGCCTTGTTCACAGGGGCAGTAATTATATTCTGGATAGTGGTTAGGATTCTTAAGAAAATAAAATTTGTGGACTCACTTGCATGCTCCATAGTCGCAGCTATGTTAATTTTGGCTCCTCAGATAGCCCTTTCAATTTATACATGGTTTTAGTATTTAAAATATTATTTTTGCATCCTTATAATAAAATTAAAAATATAATTACAGTATCGAGTAATAAACGGAGAGAAGAGGCTTGTATTAGATTTAGATATGAACTTTTTTGGAGAGGAACATTTGGATATCTTAGCTCATAAAATTTTCCCTGGGGCTTTTATCTGGATAATCACAATTCCTGCAATAATTTATATTTATTTTTTTCTTCAAATAAATAATATTAAAAGTGGATTTTATTTGTAAATTTAAACAAAGTTTCTTCAATTTAATAATTCGGTATGATTAATTAACTTTATTCAAGAAAAATATTTATTGATCTATTGATTGATAGTGGATTAAAATCTATTTATTATATTTAATGATAAATATTATCGCAAAATTATTTTGAGTGGAATAATGTTCTTGCTTTTAATATTAAAGAAGGATATTCTTGAGTACACAGCTATAAAGTCAAGATATGGTTTTATGTTTTTAGGATACAAGCAAAATATGTTCTAGTCTGATGCAATCATGTATTTCAGACTTATATCCTTGATTGCTATTTCTGTCATCTCCTAATAGGCAGGAGTAATTGTTTTTTATATACAATTAAAGCTAAAGTAACGTTTTTTATTCACCTCCTTATCATGATGGATTAAATATTAGAACAGTCATGTAAAAAAGTAATTTATTCAGGAAATATTTTATAGAGCATTTTAAAATCTAAAGTGAAAACAAATTACGATGATCTTTTTAAAGTTAATAGTTGCTTTAAATTCTGAGTGAAAAAAATAAAATTTAGATCCTCCGATCTAGAAGAGGAATCAGAAAAAGTAGATTATGAAATGATTAAAATATATCTATAAGAATATCACAACAATACTTTATCATAGGAATTGAATAGTTGCACCATATATTTTAATATAAATTGTGCAATCACTGAGTGTGGCTTTTATTTACCTGATGTAATAATTTGTTTTTGTTGCTAATTCATTTGTAGAAATATGTTCTTAACTCTGAAGCTTCGACCTTTCCGTAAGAAGGGACTGAATATATTAGAGATAATTTGCATGTAACTGCAGCTGATAATATTATTTTGTGGAATATTTCTCTCTTCAGATGCTGACTACTAGTGGATGGATTAGAATCCAGAAAGATCTCTGGGGAGTGCAGACTTGCCAGAAGACTTTAAAATGTTTTTGGTAGTGGTAGTTTTCTTGAGTATTATAAGTTTCTTTGGGATGTGGGTGTTTTTATTTGCTCGTTATTTGAGGCACCTCCTCATGAGAAATCAAAACAAGATGTATCTGAGACTTTGTTGTATAAGGGACTAATCTAAAAACGTAGACTTGCAAATGGGCAATGGTAAAAATGATCAAGACTTGCTGATTGAATAGTACTAGGTGATCATTAATGAACTCATTGTTTAAGTGGCAGAAAGAAAAATTATTGTCAATAAACCCACTATTAAAGCTGCAAATTAATCTTTATATTTTAATTCGATCATTCTAGACTTAAATAAATCATAAACAAGTAAATTAAAGATCATAAAATAAAGTTTATGAAGAATCATTATACTCAAATAATTTGAAAGATTAATCTTAATATTTTTTTAATTCCATTTTAAATACAAATTAAACTATCTATTATCGTCAAATATAATAAAAAATATCTATTTAAAAAATATGATAAATATTGACATAAAAAAGCTCTAAAAGAATACTTATCAAGAGAGAAAATAGACTCATATCTCCTTAAAAGATAAGAATAGGAACTATAAGACTAGAATAATAATGACTTTGAGCAAAATAACTAGTTCAAATTCTATAGTATAAAACAATCAAGCAATTATATAATAAATAGCACATTTAAAAGAAGATATAATAAAAGCCAGGTAGAAAAGAAGAGATCTAGTAGCATCAAGCAATTTGTGTGAATTATATATTAGCAATTCTTTAAACAATTTATCAATTATTTCAATTCTATTTCTAAAGCAATATTTGATTTTAATGTTAAAAAATTAAAACCTTAAAATCACTGAGATCAAGCTTCAATTTTAAGCTATTTACATTTTGTTAATATGCAAATTTTTATATATAATAAAATTTAATAGTTAAATAACTTAATATCTATTCTTGAAATATTTTAAGTAATTTTAAATGAAGAATTCAAAAATTTATACTCGCAAAGGAAAAGTTTTAAAGTAGATTCATGAAATAATAACCGCAAATTCTTTTTAGATTAAACTTAAAACACTAAAGCTTCAAGAAATAATGCTAAAAATATATTAAGTAATTTATTATATAAATAGGGTATACAAATATGAAGTTCTAAGTTTTTCAAAATATTTCAGAGAAAAAATTTTACAAGAGGAGGTGAAAAATTTATGAATGGGTAAAAAGGATGATAATTAAATAAGATAATTGTATATCCCAACAAATCAATTGAATAACTGTGAGATTAGCCAATGCATTAGAAGGCTTAATTTTTTCAAATAATTCTAAAACTCCTGTTGATTCTATTCTTTTTCTCTGCAAGCACCAAATCATCATCCTATGATATAGAAATAAATAACAAGAATTTCGACGCATCTTATTCACTAATTAAATTTAAGGTATCCTTATGTTTTTTTTTGTTTTTTTTTACTCTCTTTTATGAGCAATACTTAAATGCCCATTCTGATAATGGCCAAGTTCTTCTCAGTAATACCTTCAACACAAAGATCAAGATCTATAATTCTACATTCTTATATTCATTTTGTCTTCAAATAATATATATTAGCAGATAAAAAATTTCTACTTTCGATTGCTTGGGTGCAAATATTTCAATATCAAAGCCATTAATTTAGGTTTAAAATTACTATTATATTTTTTTGTAAATTCTTTAATTAAATTATAAAAATGTGGATTATAAGTAATCTTAATATGAACAGCAAGGGTATTCATTTAATTCTTCATTTAGGATTTGAGTAATTATAATTTAATTAGCAGATATATTGTGAAAACTGTTTAATTGCCAAGCGCGATATAAATAAATATGATTTAAATTTAGGTAAACAATTCCGAAGAATTCTTGATATTGTTATAATAGGTAAATAAATAATTTTAAGAAAAGAATTAGAAATTTTTTTTCCTATATTTAATGATAATTTATAGCAATAAACTAATCAACCTTTTAAAACTGCAATTTAACTTAGCTTGCATAAACACTCATTTCAGTTCAGAACTCTGTAATATTGCAATAAATATTTTGAATATAATTATATTATAATGATTGAAATAGCCATTTTGTTAATCATATTATATTAATTCAAAAGGAAGATATAATGATTTACTATTTGAAGGATAGTGATAACTAATTCCTATTTCTTTAACATATCAATAATAAATGGGAGCATCCTCTAAGCCAAAAATTCTTCTCTGAGTCTTTCGGACAATTATAGACTTTATTTCTTTATTAATTTATATCTTCTCAAAATATGATATAATACATACTTATCCAATCTAGATAAAAATAAATATTGTTGAAAAGTACAGCTCTTTCAGATAAAAAAAAAAGTAATTAATTACATCACACATAGGTACTCAAGTATCATTGAATTAAAATTTATTAAAACCCCTTCAATGATATTTTTGCTTTAACTAATTCTCAATGCCACCAATTCAATTCTATTAACGAGCCAATATATTTCGAATACTCACATGCAATATTCATAGGTATTTTATAATCATAAATCAAAATGAATTCAAATCAATTTTTTATGAATTTATTTTAAAAGCTTATTCGCTAAATTATAGGTTAATTAAGATACTAATTTTCTAGAGAAAAAAAAAATATGATAAAATTAATTCAGATAGATTTATATATAAAATTTGATTTTAAGAGAGTAATCTTGAATATTCTAGCTGGAAGAAGGATAATTTGAAGATTGAAGCTCTGAGTATGTGCTTGGAGGAGCATCGTATTTTAGCAGTGTTTTCGTTTGTACTTCATGTGAATCAGCAGTCATTTAAATTAGTCTTAAAATTTAATTTGAATTTAAGATGTTTCCTATATTATAACTTCATTATCTTAAGTTGAGGAAGATTCAGTGCTGATTTTCAATGATCTAAAACATAATCTAACAATAAAATCAGTTACTGCTAATCTATCAGCTGTAAACACAAACTAAAACCTTATCAGCATAAATAGCCCCACCTACTCCCTATCAGAGGAGGCAGTTATCACTATTTAAAATGTTTCTCTTTCGGATAATGGAGACTTCTTCGAATACGGACTTTTATCCATGCTACCAAGCACTCAGGTTCTTAATTTATAAATCTAAAATTCTTCTATCTACAAGAGTTATTTTTCAATATGATTCAAATTTTGGTTCAATAAATTAATAGTCTATTTTTTAATCCTCTTGTGGGAATTTTAAAAGTGAAACTGGAAGTTAGAAGGCTTTAATTAAATTATTTTGTAAATCTAAAATTTGTAATCAGATTTATATTTTTATAAGAAATAAACAAAGTTTTGAGGACTTTTAATCCTTCGAGCACTTAGTAGTTGCATATTTAACTGTTTCTTAAACACAATGAATAATCATATAAATTAATTTAAGAGCAACTATTTGACGAAAGCAATTCAAATAAGTTTTGCCACACAAATAGAGTTAGAGCAGATAAAAATCATACCTAGTGAAATGAAATCCAGAGTCAATTACGAAGATAAATCGGGTCTTGTCAATATCAATGTTTAAAATAGTCAAAGTATTGTAAGAATCAGGGGTGAAGTCAAAATTGGAGAAATAAATACAATCACAGACACTGAAAGTCTTCTCCTATATGCAGGATAATATTGGACCCGTGCCAGAATAATTGGACTCAGATCGACAGAA
>JAJKFJ010007659.1:0-16308 GCA_027382625.1 Tetmemena sp. SeJ-2015
CTAGGACCTCTTTCACAAATGGAGACAGTGGAGTAGAGTAAGAGTGCATCTCATAGACTAGAGTTCGCAGTAAGTTGGCCATCTTCTATATGATCAAGTTCTGAAGCCTCTCAGTTTGCTTCTTTTGAAGAGTGGACTGATTAAGTGACTGGTAGACACTCTGTCCTTCAGTAACAGAGAAGGCATCGCTCTCAAACTTCACTGACTTCCTCCTGCTAGACTAGGAATGTGCAACACTCCTCTCTTATTGCATCTTGAGTATTCCTTGAGTCTCCTTACCTATCTCAGTGAGTCTCTTTGTCTTCCACTCGTTAAAGGTCTTGGTATATCTAAACGTGAGGAAGATCAGCATGTCAATCACCTTGTCTTCTATTACTTGAGCTGCTAGTGGACTATTAGGAGAGACTCTGAGCTGAGAGAAGTCTTTGCCCTTAAACTGAGACTGGATGTTGCTGTTCATTAGACTCTTTCTCTTTTCATTCTCAGTCAGAACTGAGTTTATTTAGTCAATAGGCAGAGAAGAAATGTGACTAATGCATTCCTCAGTTTACATAAACATCTTTAAGATGTCTGCCTCCATGCTGAACAAATTAAAGGGATTCTTTATGGCTACAGCGCACATGGATCTGAGAGGTGCAGTAATGCGAAGACTGACACTACTCTGAGGAGATCTGTAGAGAATCACATTCTGTGAGAATCTCACTGCGTTGGTCATTTCATAGTTGTCTAACTGGAACAGAGGTGAGTTTAAGAGACCATTAATTGTTGGTCTGCGTTTGGGATCCATGTCAAGGCAACTTGAAATGAGATCAAGAATCAGCCCAAGCTCATTCTTCCTATCAAGCACATCTGCTTTGGCAAACATAGAGAATAGCTTCCTTCTCATCTCTTAGTTAGTGTGAGATTACCCAGCGAATCTAGGTGGCTGGTCGCTCAAGATATTCGGGTTATTGTTCTCTCTAATCTCTTGAGCTACAGACTTGAACTGGAATTTCTTGGAGTTGCCATTTTCAAAGAGACTGCTGTTTGAGAGTGATTTGATGCACTTCATTACATTTTCAAACTTGAGATGAGAGCGCTTCTCCATCAAGGAACCTGGAAGGTCGATGTGCAAGTCCTAGTTAAGCTCCAACTCTTCTGTGTTGAAAGGGTTATCAAAGTCAATGGAGAAGGGATCGTAGATGAAGTTCGATTGGGAGGGTGGGATGAAGGGAAGAGCGGCTAGCTCAATATCGTATTCATGCTTCATTTTATACCAGGCACGATAGATGCTGTAGAAGCTCTCAGGTTTTTAGCCTAGGAGAACACTATACATGATCATTCCGAAGGACCACACATCAAGAGCAGAGGTGTGCTCGGTGAACTTCTAGAAAAGGATTTCAGGGGCCAAGAAGGGATTATCTAGGGCTCTGTTTGAGAAGCTCTTTTGAGCCTCTGTTCTCTTTGAGCTTGAGGCAGCTCCCCCATTGCCGCCTGGTGACATAGTTGAGCTCTGGCCTCCGTTGTATCTCTCATCAAGACTATTGTTCTCAAGAGTGAGATAGATGTCAGGACACTCCTTGACGTAACCGAGGTTGTTAACTTTACCAACTCCTCTGAGATGAGCCAGCTTCATTCTCTGTCCATCTCTAGAGATGTAAACTTGCTACAGATTGAGACTTCTGCCCACAATGCTGACTTCATGTAGCTTGTTGATGATTTGGAGTAGCTTCTGGGCCCAATACCTAATGATGAAGAGTGGGGCATCAGTGTGGTAGAATAAGGGGATGTTGAGAATGCCTCCGTTCCTGCTCACGAACTCATCCAGAGAGATCCACTGGTCCTCGTCCACCATCTCATTCACCACATAGATCTCCTTGTCACTAGCTGCGAGGCCTATCTTCTTCTCGAATTTGCCCACGTTGGGGAATATATCCATGTTGTTTGGGTTCAACTCTTCCTCTTCAACTAAATGCTGGCCCATGAGATATCTGTGAACTTGCAGCTCAAGGGACAAGTGCTTCTTGTAAGTCTTTCCGTCACTACTCACATAGTTCAGATCGTCGTTGGGGAATATAAGCACCTCCACCTTTCTGCGAGTGCTGTCACTCATCACTCCCATGTACCTTTGTGCTCCACTTGGTAGGAAGGAGAGAGTAGCAAAGTCAATATCGAAAGCAGAGTTCTCAATAGTAGGTACATGGATACTCGCAAGCACACCTGCGTTCTAGTCGTTGGTGATGGTATTGATGTTGTGGCTTGGATCTAGCACACACAACTAAGCTTCCTCTTTGATTAGTCTGCTGGCTTCTCCAGCTAAAAGAACGAGACTGGATTCGAAGAGCTCATTCAGCTTAATGGATTTCTTGTGCAGCTTTTCCACAGTCTTCTGGTTTGAAAGCATGTTGAGTCCTCTTAGGTTGATCTCGAATACATGTCTCTGGATATAAGAGGATTTTTCTTCAAACTAAGTGATGATATCCACAAGCCTCGAGAAACCATCATACTTTTCCACTATGTACACGAATAAGTCCTCATCAATGAGAACTGCAGTGGTGTTGTTGCCCTTCTGAACACTCTCCTTATCTATGTACTGATAGGTACGGAGGAACTTAGCCACCTTGGAGATTGAGATGACTGGCACATTTTTCTTCTCATCAATTAGGATGTGCATGATGCGCTCGATTTGGAATTTCTTAAGCTGAGCGTCTTTCAGGCTCATGAGGCTTTGGCGGAACTCAGTGGGTGTGAGATGGTTATCATGGTCGCCATCAAACTTCTTAAAGTACTCCTCGAAGGGCTTGTTATTCAAGTGAGCCTTCAAAGTCCTGATCACAAGTTCCACTCCTTTGTCTCTCCAGACGTGAGGCTCCACTCTCTTTCTGTCCTGCTTTAGCAAAGCATTGCTCTATGATGCGTTTACAGTATTCTCCAATCCCATACTGAAGCCAAGACTCCTAATGTGGTCTCTGAGCTCCTTGTAGGATATCTTCCCATCGAAGTTTTCATCTATCTGACGCATCAACTCATAGACCTGGGCTTCACTGATGGTAAAGCCTAGTCGCTCTAGTAGGTTTTGGAATTCATCGCACTCTATGTAGCCGTTCTGGTTGGTGTCGATCTGATCGAATACCTCTGCTAGAGTTAGCGACTTCTGGTGGAGGACTTTCATGAGGTGGTCAAATATCTCGTACTGGTAGTTAACTGCTTTCTTCTCAGTCTCGATGTCCTTGAGTCTCTACTCGTAGTCCTCGTTATAGAACTGCTCGAACTCCTTATACTTGACCAGTCCGTCTCTGTCCTTGTCTACTTCCTTGAAGAGTTTGAGCACTTCGTCCTGCTTGAGTGTGATAGAGAAGTTTTGTGGCAAGAAGTTCTAGAAGTCCTTCAGAGTGAGGAAGCCTACTCCCTTGTCTAACATCTTAAAGGCACTAGAGGCGTTGGCCTGCATTTTGATTTTCTGCTGGATGGCTCCAAACATTCTGATGTTCTTCATTCTGTCGCTCAGACCTTCAACTCTTGCTCCTAAGGGTCTGGAGGGATCAGCTGCTCTGGCTTTAGTCTGATCACTGAATACATCTTCATAAGTATAGGCACTCCAGAACATCTTAATGAACTGCTGCTGAGTGACACTTGTCTTGCTATTATCATCTCCAGCGATTCTCTTCATGAACACCTCCAACTCTCTATCAGAGATGTCAAGCTGGAAACGAATGATAGCATTCTTGAGCTCCTGGATGGTAATGCTCTGCGAGTTGTCTTCATCTATTAAGTTGAAGCACTTGTGAATGGTGAGATTGTTCTTCCTCAGGTACTCTCCGATCTTCTTGAAGATGCGCCTCTGCCACTCCACTGTGTAGAAAGTTTCTATTGAGATGATTATTAAGGGAAATTAGTTTCTTACCATGTTGATAGAGCTGCTGTTGAACTCCCTCAAATGCAGAGTCTAGCTTATCATAGTCGAACTTATCTTTGCTCTCAGAAATTGAGAACACAGTATTGAGAAGGGTCTTTTCGTCATCGTCCAGCTGCACTCCATATTTCTGCAGGTGAGTGTAAAGCAGACTCTTGCTTAAGCCGATAACTGCCTATCTAGTGTTTTTCTTTGCTCTAGTACCATGAGATTCCTCCTACTCCTATCTCATTTCTTCCATGGCTAGCTGCTCATTGAGATCAGCTACTTCATCAAAGTACTTATCGCAGTCAACTGCAAGCTCATTGATTATTCTCTGCAGAATAGGCTGGACTTGCATGTAGGCGTAGATGCCACCACCTGCCTAGTTGTTCATAATTTCCTAGAGGGCCTTCACAAACTCAATCACACTTAGCTTTCCTGTGTTCTTGTCATCGAAGAAATTCATCAGCATCCTTGCTTCGTCCAAGGATACTCCTCCCTCTATTGACTTCACAGTCAAGGCAAAATCTGATCTGGAAATGAAGCCAGTCCTCTCCTTATCAAAGAGAGCCAGCACTTGTCTCATACTGAAGCGTTTGGCTTGGATGGCGTCGGCTATCTTCTTGAGTACGTTGAAGACTTGCTATTTGATAGAAGCTCCCTTCTTCGTCTATTGCACTCCTTGTGAAAGTGCTTGCTCTAGCTTGGAACCTCCACCGATCTTAGAGACTACAAAAGTGATTCCATCCACAAATTGCATCTTAGTGATTATGTTTTCGTTCTTGTCATCCAAGTAGTTGAAGAACTCAATTAGATCCTCTATTGCCATTCCTAGTTCCATGCCCTAGATACACTTAATGAAAACTTCCTTGCTGATCTTGCCATCTCTCTCCTTGTCAAAAGCTTCGAACAACTTTTCCACGCTCATCTCGTAGAAGTTCACTGTCTTGTTTATCTATTGGCAGCACTGAGCAATCAGAGGATCCACTAATCCTTTGTCGAAGAAAGCTACATTGATTCTCTTTCTGGTCATGAAGTCCACGAATTCCTTGAATGAGCACTCGTATCTGCCATTATTGGATTTTCTCACATCACCTAACACTTTCTCTGCCTCTTTAGAGCTCAGAGTAATTCCAAGTTTCTCAAATACTTGCTGCACTCCTTTGACGTTAGCAAACTGATTGGGCATGTATTTAAGTTGATCGAATATGATAGACTCGAGGGTGGAGTTCTTCTTCTCCAACTTGTCCTTGACCTACTCATACAGGTCATCTAAGTCTTGTCTGGTCTTCAGTTCCTCTCCCTTGAGTTTCATGTTCTACTCTTCCTCCTCAGTCATGGCTAGTTCATCTCCCTCGTTCTCCAACAGACTGGATATTGATTTTATCTCCTCTAGTCTCACTCTACCACTCTTAGTGCGGTCAACGATATCGAACACACGCTTCAGTTCTTTCTTATTCATTCCCATGCCCACATAGTCATTAAGCATTGTGAACTCCTCAAAGCTAAGGGAACCTTCTTTTTATCCATCATGCTCAGCAAATACTCTCTCTACTGGCATCTTTTGTTTGTCTAAGGAGTTGTTGAAGTTAGTGATCCATTCTTGGATAATAAGCTTTTGATAAGACTTCTCTTGTTCCAGCTTCTTGGCACCCTAGACAACAATTCTCTCGAAATCAGGAGCTGCGATAGAGTTATCCTTGCCTTCAAATGGAATTGAGCTAGTAAGCTTCTCAATCTCATCCTGAGTGAGTCCTGCTCTAAGTTTCTTAAGACCTGCTTTCAGTTCTTTTTGAGAGATTCTTCCAACTGCAGTCTTCGATCCTTTCTCTCTCCACTGAGCGAAGAGTCTCTTGTAGGACAGATTCTTCTGAAGGACCACTCCATGAATTTTAATGAAAGACTGGAACAGCCAGTTCTCATCTCTCTTCACTAGCACTGCATCGTGAAGTTGCTTGAAGGTGAATCTCGTGGTGGACTTCTGCTGCTTTCTATCCAGTTGCTGCTTCTGCTAATCGTTGCTCTCAGTTCCCTTTGCTCCCACTTGGCAGATGTATTCGAAGATCTTTTCAAGTTCCTCCTCAGTGAACTCAAGACCCATCATTAAGGATTCGTTAACGAAATCATGCTTGAATACAAACTTGTGGTCCTCTGGATCGTACTACTTGTAAGCCTTCTCCACAGAGATATTGAACTTCTTTAACTGCTGTCTGAACTTGTTGACCAAGTTGTTAGTGTTATCAACTGACTTCTGGAACTTAAAGCATCCACTAGTTATGAAACCCTGCAAGAGCTCATAGTAAGATAGATTCTCGTTTTCAGCGTCTACTTCTTGTCCATTTCCTCCTCTGGCGCTTTCACCTCCCCTTCTTGAGGATCTTTATGAGCGAGTGTTTGCTTCTTGATTCTTCTCTTTTATCAGGAATTTATTGATAGGCTTCTTAATGAGCTTCCATAGATTGTTGAAGTCATTGTTGGAGATGTTAATTCCAAAGGCCTACACGCCAGTCTTGAACTCTATCTTGCTAATTTTTCCGCTGTTGTTCACATCTAAGTTGATGTAGAACTCAAATGGACTCATCCTCTTGGCGTTAATCAGCGCATTTAGTTTTTGCATGATCTCGTAGTTTTTCTTAATGGAGAGTCCCAATATCTTTTCAATGTGGCCTTACAAGTTTTGAGAATACACAACGTAATCTACCTTCTCATCGGTCTCTCTAGCTCCTCCAGCCTCAAGCAGTACTTTCATGTGAGGTTCAGGATGCAGAATTCCAAGGCGCTTAAATCCTCTGACTAGATCTTGGATAAGGATGGAGCCGGAGTGACTGTAGTCGTAGTTTGAGAAAATCTCGTACAGAGAATCGGTGTTCAGCTCAATTAGGCTTCTTATCTTGTGGAAGATAACTTCTTTTGCTTGGTCAGCTGCGTACTTAGACTTCTTTTGAATGTGAACATCCATCTTAGAAATGAATTCATCGTACGAAACAGATCCATCCTTGTCAGTGTCCACGATGGACATAAGCTCATCTATCTCATCATAAGTCAGACCAAGGTTGAGAGTCAACCAGCCCTCTCTAAACTCTCTTCTAGATATGGATCCATCTCCATTTCTATCAAAGAGTGCAAAAGCTCTTCTGAGGTTGAAGTTCTGGAGATAGAAAGCAGTAGCGATCTTCTCAAGAATATGATTCAATCTTCTCCTTCTCAGTTCCTGCGTTTCAAATCGCATGCAGAATCTTTGCAAGTCAACTTTACCTATCTGTTATGGATCTGCAATTCTTCTAAGTATTCTATGCTCCTGAACTGTCATAGGCAGGTTGAGAGTATTGATTGATTTCTTGAATTGAGATATTGTGATCTATGATGCTCTTGGGTTTAGAGGATCATAGTGAGACTGGAAGCAATCGAAAAATGTGACTTCTCTCTCGACAAAGATCTCAATTATCTTATTGATAAGTTGCTGCTCTCTCTGAACTTGCAAGGGATCCTTCTTGAACATGGCTTGTTACTGCTTCTCTCTCATTTCCAGATCCTTCTTGAACTTAGTGATCTCATCTTCAAACATATCGTACTCCTCTTGCTTTCTCTTGTTGTCATCATCCTCTTTTCTTAAGTGCTTGACAACTGGCTCCAGAGACTTTATTAAATTGTAGTATTGTATCAAATCGTTCTTAGTGCTCACTTAAACGTGATCACCTCCCCCATAGCCTGTTCTTCTGCTACCCTTGATCGCATATACAGTGACAAGATCTATCTCATATTCTGAGAACTCTAGCTTAGCATCTCTGACCAAGTCTTAGAACTACTCTCCAGTTAATACTCCAGAGTGAGTGCCATCTGTTCCAAAGTCTGAAACCAAGATATCCAGGAGCACATCTTTGCTGCCACTTATTCTGTCAAGTAGGTAGTATCTCCCTAGCAGAGATCGAGAAGCTACGATCCATTTATTGATATCGAATTGAGAAGCTAATTCTTTTGCATAGACTATTTAATTTGCGAATTCCTAGAATTAAATGGCTCCATCTCTATTCTCATCTGCGAAGTTTATCATTAGCTTGAATTCAACATCAGACATGACGAAGCCAAGCATGTCAAAGATCTTCTTAAGATGCTCATAAGAGATTTCACCATGAGGACCCTTGGCAAAGATTTTGAAGATCCTCATCACTGAGTTCATATCGTCATACCCGTTCTGTTTAAGGAAGCCATTGAGTCTAGAAAGTAAATCTTCATAGTCTTGAATCTGGTAAGCAGACTTCTTATCAAGTTTAATCTCTTACATAGTCTCTCCAAAGTAATCTACTGAGCCAGGTGCGATTCTCTCACCTCTCCTTTCGAGGAAGATTTTGACAAACTCTTCATAGTCAACGCAGTCATCGCTATTTAGGCACTCTAACTCAAACTACAGTCCAATAAGGGTATCTTAGTCAAAGATATCAGGGTAGTTATACTTCAGGACGTTGATGAAGTGGTGGATCTTGATTCTGCCCATAAATGATGGATCAAAAGCCTTGAACTTCTCAATAAAGTCGGAGAGAAGTACCTTTCCTTAAAGAGTCTTTAGCTTCATCTACACTCTATCGAAGTAGTCAGTTTTCTTCAAGTCTTTTAGTGTCTCCATGTCATCCATTCTACTATTGTCACTGCTCTAGTTCATGCTATCGTTTAGAGATTTATTGAGAGTGCTAGTGGCCATGTTATAAGCCTATTAGACACAACTTTTCATCCTCGTGATGAGGTCTTCAATGTGCACTCGTTCAGCTCTAGTGAACTCATTTATGAAGAAGTCCTGATTGATGTAGTTGATGCCGAATCTATGCAGGACAGATCTTAGATCTGCAACATCAATAAGCTTCTCCTCTTCTCTCTTGCTCTTCAAATCTGTTGTTGAGTCCACATAAGATCTGAAGACGTTCTCATTCCTCAAAAGCTTAGAGCAAATGACTGGGAGGATGGTCTTGCTTGGTTGGTGGAAGGCAGTTTGGACTCTTCTCAAGTGATGAAGCCAAGCATTCAAATATATGACAGACTAGTTCTTCTAGTTGAGAGCCATGAAATTGGAAAGGCGCCTGATATGCTCAACACTAACTCCTCTAGCTTACAATTGTTCTATTCTCTAACAGAACTCATTCTAGACAAGCTACTATGCAAATCTTGTATAGTGCTAAGTAAGATCAATCTGAGTCTCTTTCAGTTTCTTCTGTAAAGCCATTGTGTCGTCTAAGTTGCTCTTGTCAAGTGACTTAATTTAAGATGTAGAGGATCTTTTATGCTTAACATTCTCGACAGAGTTTTCAGCAAAAACCACACTGAAGTCCAAGCCCTTGTATATGAGAGCAGCCTTGATGTTTTACAAGGTTTGATCTATCTCATTCAACTCCTCAGTTTCCACGTTGCTGAACAGTTTCTTGATAAAGTAAGTAATTGAGAGCACTTTAACTTCACTCTACGATTCAGATCTAGGGGCTTCATCGGCTGAGTGCTTGGCAGTATCGAATTTCTCTGCAACCACTTCAAACAAGAACTCCAGAACATCTCTATCAACCTTAATTTCAGCTTTCTAAAAGGCCTCTATAAATTGCTCCTTGTTTATGTAGCCATCGCCCATCGCATCAACTGATACCAAAGCTTGTTACAGTGGGAGCTTCTTGTTAGGGAAGACCTTGCCTCTGATTTCCGTGAAGATCTACTTTGGTCTATTCAAAGTGGTGAGGTTGTGATAGTGAATCTCCTCCCTGTAGTAATTCTAGATCAATGAGATCTGAATAATGCCTGTGAAGAAGGGATCTAGTTCATTTAGGATGGTGTCAATCTCCTCATCTGAGAAACGTTGCTCATGGAAAACGATCTCATTGAAATATTGAATGAATCTCTCTCTAGTGCAGAAGTCGTTCACTTTAGCTTTGCCTGAGAGGCTATTTGATTAATAGACATCTCTTTCTAGGTATGCTATATTCAATCCATACTGTTTAACACAGTTAGCAAACTTCTACACTGCAGCTTTGTTCCAGCGCTTGGTGCCTCTCAAGAATTCTCTGGAGTGTTTCTTCTAAAACTCCTCAATGGATTTCTCAAACTCTATCTAGGTCGTTCTTAAAGGATGGATTTGCATGAACTTCTAAAGATAGAAGAAGGTCTCAGAGACTGAGAGTTTATCAGAGCAGCCTGAAATAGCCAAGAAGTTCTCAAACTTAGTTCTGTTAGGAAGCTTCAGAATGATCTTGTAGATTTCTCTGAGTGGTTCAGGGTTCACATATTTAAGCTCCTTCCTCTTAAGGATTGCTTCTAGGAAAAGCTTTCTTATCTGAGCCATGTAAGAGTTCTAAAGCTAAACTTGGGAGTAGATTTTCTCTATCCTGTGAGGGAGATTGTGCTGGAAGGCTGTTACTAATCTTCTCCTTCTGACTGAGATGAGATCTTCACATTCTTTCAGAATATTAGGAGGAGGAAGATCATCGTGATGAACAGCAGGTACTTCAATTTTCACTCTCTCTATTCCATAGCCACATACGAACCCTATCTGGGTGTTCTTTCTCCCTTGCCATTAAGGTCTTCCAAGGCGAAGGCCGACAAGCCATTCTATTTGAGACTTAAAATCTGGTTGAGAATTGTCGAGAGTGATGTTCTGGATGTTGAGGCATCTGAGTGAGTAGCATGCGGTATCAGAGCTAGTATAGATGCGACGCACTTCCTTGAAGTTAATGTTGCCCTTTGTGAGTTCCTTGAGCATAGGCTTATAGTAACCAGGCCTCTGCTGAGCATGAGGGATGTTGTTAGGGTCAGTGAGTTCGAAGCTGTTAGAGATGGGGTCAAAGAATCTGATAGTTTGGTCTGTACTAGTGCTGACAAGCAACTGTGCCTTTTACAAGTAGCATATATCTATGATGGAAGCGTTGTGAGCAGAGAACCTCTTTGAAACTGGAACTCTCCAGGGTGGATTGGTTTGGAAGAGTTCAATCATATGCTTTTAGATGTTCCAAATGATGATCTCAGACTTATAGTCTGAACTGTTTTGTCTGTCTGCGTGAGTCTCATAGGCTCCTTGAGTGCTCTTTTGGAATTTGTGGGAGACTGGGATGCTTGGGTCCTCAGTCTTTGGCATAGTATCTCTACCTGGCTTATAAGCTGACTCAGATAGGAACTTCTCGCCTGAGATAAGGCAGCCAGATTGTGCTACGTAATGGAGAGTAGGTGGGTCTGTGTTCTTATGACCTTTTAGTTTTGCTAGGAGTTAGTAGTAGTTAGTCATGAGGTTGTTTGAGCTAGCCTGAGTCATCACAGACTACTCTTGTTGCTGCAGCTTTTATTGGATGTTGGAGAGGTTGACCACCTCCACCTGTGTTTCAGCGTTATTGGAGTTTTGCTTCTTGGCGTTGGTCACGAAGATAGTGGAAGTCTTGGGAGCCACTGTGGTGTAGATCAGGATCTCAAGGTCGTCGATGTAGATCAAGTCCTCCACGACTACCTTCCTATTGTCAGTCAGCTTGTCCACATCCTGCACTGCCACAGACTGGTTGTGGGTGGCGTCTAAGTCAAGGGTGTTGTTCATCATAGCTTTCCTCGACATCTTCTTCAGTCTCTGTCTCTCCAGAGTCACGAAAATGTCACTGTTCATTATCACAGTATAGTCCACATTTCCATAGTTGTCATAGTGGAGGTCGTTGTCAAAGATTTCCTCCAGTTCGTAGATGAGTAAACCAAGGGGAAGACTCTCCAAGATTCTGAGGAAGCGTGCTCTTGGGATCACAGAGAGATTGTTCTCATCATTCTTTAAGAAGATAGCTCTCAAGTCTAGTCCAAGTTCCGCACTCTTTCTTATCACATAGTTCAATGAAGCTTCTTTAATTAGCTTTCTATCAAGCTCTTGTAGATAGGAGTCTTTCATATCAAAGTTAACAGAGAAGGAGTTATTCTGAGTGCCATCGTTTGCACTTGCATTCGAGTTGTTAACTTTGAAGGTTCTTACAAATCGCTTATCCAAGAACTTGCAGAACTCTCTGTACATGAATTGCTGGTCCACCGTTTTCTAAGTCAACCTGAGTATAAACTCTATCTCGTTTGAATCCAGACGAGCATCTGAGAAGAACATAGTCAGGACTTTCTTGAAGTTTTCAAGCGACACAAGTCCCTTCTCTTTTTAGTCAAAGATTTGGAAAGCCTGCTCTGGAGAGATGTTAGGAGTCTTCCTCAAGCAATCAAAGAGCTTAACTATGAGGGTCTTTGCATACTCTAGTTTGTTCTCTCTGATAACCCACTCAGGCCAAGCATTCTCATACAGCTCTTCCTCCGCCTTCTTGCGCTCAAAGTCGGACTCGTTGGTGTTCTCCAGGTGCTGGAAGTAGTGAAGGAACTCATCTATTGTGATAGTGCCACTGTTGTCTTCGTCCAACTCTTGGCACATCTTGAAAATATCCTCTAGCTTTTGAGTTTGGTCAAAGAAGCTGAGCTGAGTAGCAAAGTCTCTTATCTTACAAGACTGGGTGTCCTTGTTTGTGATGCGCTGAAATACGTCAAAAATAGTCTTTCCACTCTTCTCAATGATGTTCTTGAATACCTGCTTTAAGAAGGTGATGGACTCTCTCACTCTCTTGGAGATCTCGTAATCTTAATACTTTAGCTGAATTTTCTTGAGCACAGAGAAAGATATTGGGTCAATGAAAACGATACTTCCATCCACACAGGAGGTATTCACAACCAGAATTTGTTAGTTGTGATCTGAAAGACTTAAGAACCTAGGCTTGGCGTTGTTAAAAGTGCTCTTGTAATAAATGGATATGAAATCCTTGTTGCCCTCGTTGGTGCACACAGCCAATCTTTTCTAGGGAAGACTAACATTCTATTCTATATTCCAAATCTCTAAGATCCAGTTTGAATTCAGAGTGTAAATTCTGCCACTTGTCTGGTCGCAAACTAAATCTATGATGTCATAGTGCTTTAGAGGAGGCCTAGTTCCAAGGTTCACCTACTATAGAGTCTTGTTAGTAGGAATATCGTATTGATTAAGTTAATTTTCTGAGTCAAGATACATTATCTGTCCTAGTTCATTCAAAGTTTGGAGAGTCTTAGGCTGGACTCCCATCACGTTATACTGGAACTCTTGGATCATAGGGAACACAAATCTGCTAACAGGTCTAGTCTCAAATTTCCTCTGAATATCTCTTCCCAAAATAAGTGACTCTGCGTAACACTGAGCTTTCCCAATAAGATCATTCAAGAACTCATTCTTGATGTATTCAGTTATCTCTGCCTTAACTTGTTGCTACTTTTCAGATAGCTTGTCTTAGTTCTTCTTAACTACCTGGCCCATTCTGGCGTCAAGAGTCTCAGTCTTCTTTCTCTTGGCCTTGTTTTAAGCAACTGCGATCTTTTTCTTCTTCTCAAGTTCTTCCTTTTTTTGTTGTGGGGTCATCTTCTTGGGAGAAGCTTTGCGTCCTCCTTTCTCATCATCTTGGTCCTTGAATTGAACACCCTTACCTACTTTCTTGAATTGAGTTCCCAATTATCTAAAGTCCTTGAAGGTGTTCTTGTTAAACCTCTTTCTTTGGAGGTAGCCTCTCCAGAGAGCCTGAATCTTGGCTATGAGTCTATTCAGCTCATGAGTATCAGCTGCTATCACTCTCTTGGGCTTGGCAACTGTGAGTATCTCTTTGTATCTAATGAATTCATTTCCCTGATTGTCCTTGAGAGTCATACCCTTCTTCCTTAAATCTTAGAGGTCGGATTCAAGGAAGGGGAGATCATAGTCAATCATGATGGTTTAGAAGTTAGAGATAGGCAGCTCTCCTCTGCAGCCGTAGGGAATATCTGCTTGTTGAAACTCTTCATCGAGCACGTTGATCAAGCGATCTCCTCCCTTCTTCACTTTATTCTTCAGACGGTCTAGTACTGTGGACGAAGCTTGCTGAGAGAGCACGATTTGCTCGAAGTCATTCTGAGGTACTCTCCCCAGAGATTACCTGTCGAAAATCTTGAAGAGGGCATTCAAAATTGCTTCTTCTTGTTGAATGGTCAGTTGCTGGTTCTCTATTTATTACACGTGGATTTCATAGATCTTCTTGAATTCTGAGTAGTTTATAAAGCCAGGTTTCTCTTTTCCGTAGTGCTGAACAAAGCTAGCTACGTCTCTCTTTACAGGACTATTTGTAACTTCATTTATGAGACTTTGACAGAAGTTTCTCAAAAAGCCATCTAGAGTCTTATCGAATCTGAATCTCTCTTCAAGAGGTAGTTGCTTAAGTACTGCCTCTTGTTATCTGTAGAAGTCTGTGTTGCCTTGAAACTTTGAAAGCTCAGACATCTTAAGTCCTTGAAGGCCTTTAGCAGCTGCAGTGTTTTAGAGAGAGTTTTGAGCGGTATTTCCTCTAGTTCCACTTGGGGCGTTCTTGGCCCTTCTAGGGTCAATAGAGTTGCCTAAAATATCGTCGACTGCTCTAGATGGGATGGAGCTCTATGACTGCACCTCATACTTGTCCTCATTGATGACACCCAGGCCTGCTCTGCTTCCATGAGCGAGATACTTGAGTTCCTTCTCTCTGATCTTAGCCTCTTGCTGAAGTAGTTTATCAGCTTGGACATCTTCGTATTTCCTTCCACCCAGGATGTTGTCCACGTGCATGCTCTCGCTCTTTGACTCGAGAGCGCTGCTTCTCAAACTATCTCCAAAGCTGCTAGTACTAACAGCTCCTGATGTCATGTTTGTAGCACCTGGTGCCTACCTTGAATAGAAAACTCCAGGGAAGAATTTGTCCTTGAATTCCATAGTGGAGATGAATTCCTCTCCTGTACTTATACCAAAAGATGGCTCTGACTGTGCGTAGAGCTTGAATACGTTTCTGAGTTGCTAAGTACTGTATTTGTAGCCAGTTGGCATGCCTCTGATGATAGTCTCAAAATCTTTGAAGAGGACTTTGCTGGATGCGTTGACTGTGCTTACTGTATTGGCCCTGCCCATCTTTTGGAGGAGGTCGTCGAATGTAGAATAGTTGAGTCTTATCTGCTCCTTCATGTCGTTGTATATCAAAATGGTGTCATCCTCTTGGATAAGTTGCCTATCAAAGTCACCCTCTGATCTCTTAAGAATCTCACTCATGCCATCCGCAGAGCCGATATCTTTTCTCTAGCTGCCTCCTATCTCACCTAGAACGCTTTTGAAGGGTTAGTTGGCGCCTTCAAAGTTGAACTCATCGCCCATTTTGCTTGGTTCAATGTAAGTGTCGCCCCTCTCCTTGCGTCTCTTCCTGACTATGTCTTCAATGGGCAGAGTCTGATTCTTCTCAATCACATCACAGAAGTCATTGTAAGATATCCTCCCACTTTGGTGCAAGTCCATAATCTCGAATAGGTTCTTCAAATCGGCATCCTTAACTACCACTTTCACATGCTGAAGAAGTCTTTTGAATTCTTCGAACTCCATATAGTCATCGTTGTTGTCGTCAAACAACTTGAACCAGTTTCTCAGATTTTCCCTTGAGTCTACGATCACCTTTTGAATTTGAGCAATGGATTTCTTGTACTCAGTGACTTCTCGTCTCACTGCGTCTGTCTCTTCCTTCTGCCTTCTCTCTTGCTCCTTCCTCTCGGCTTCTCGCTTCAGTTCCTCCTCTCGCTCTTTCATCTTCTGGTCTTCTTTGCTTTGGCGTTTGTAGCCCTCGTTCTTCTTCTATTCTTGGAGTCGCTTGTCTACGATTTCCTTGCGCTTTCGCTCCTCCTCGTCGGCCTTCTCCTTCTTCTTGCGCTCCTCATCTTCTTTCCGCTTCTGCTCTTCAATCTACTTCTGAGAAGGTCCCTTCGCTTTCTATAATAAAATAATATCATCATCTGATCATTAGAGGGAGAGTGATAAGAAACGATTCTGAAAATAAATCTTAAATGAAAAGTGATACAACAAAAATTAACTCATAGTAATAATTACTTATAGATATGCTGAACTTAATCAGAACTTGTTGGTGAACTGAGCGAGGATAGGGAATTTCTTATTGAGGGTGGGGAACTCCTTCATCATGTCCCTGATCACCTTGTGGGCTCCCTCCTGCATCATAGCGTATATCAGGTCTTCCTCGTTGCTCTCCAGAATTATGCTGAACAACAGGAGTACTGTTGACTCCTCTGTGGAGACTCGGCCTTGTCTGAGAATGGTCACCTCATTCCTTATAAGGAAATGGCGTCTGGCGTACATAATGACCTCAGTGAATACATTGGGAGCTCTGTACTTTTGAAGGAGGGCAGTATTGATGATAGATATGCATTCCAGTCTGATGGGGAAGGTCTTTCTGAAAGCCAGGAACTCCAGGTCTATCTTAGAGAACTAGATGTTGAACTCTCTGAAGTCGTGGATGTAGTCTCCGAACAACTTGTCAATGAAGTTGCTCTTGATGAACTGACTCTTGAGGGTGTGCTCGGAGGAGCAGAGCAGGTATTCGAGAGTGTTGAGGCGA
>JAJKFJ010007660.1:0-16301 GCA_027382625.1 Tetmemena sp. SeJ-2015
TAATTAAAGCAATTATAATTAGAAACTAGAACTCTCTTCTCCAACAGACATTGAACAAAGCTAAAGAGTCTGAAATTATTTGAATTTAATTTATCAATTTTGCAAATGCAATTCTATTGTCTTAATAGATTCTTTTTCGTTCATATTTTCTTTATTTAATATTAATTTTTGAAACATGCCATCGTAATTGAGAATAAAATGGCTGCTGCTCTCCGCGATATACACGGCCTAAGAAGCATTTGGAGCTCGAACAGCTTACCCTGAAGCCTTTAGAAATGCGCTTTACTATGCGAGGGACCCCCATCTGGAGATTAACTACACAGAAAACTATATAAACGACACTTCCGTGCCTTGGAAAGAAATCTCACCAAAAGTAGTCTACTTAAATATTACAGAGCTCGATATTGTTAAAGATAACATACGCACCAAGTATGCAAACTGCCTTAAGACAATGTCTCCAATCGAATGGGATCCAATCTGCCCCAGAAAATACTCTCAATACGCAGAATATCTCGACCACATCGATCTAACTTTGGTAGAGAACCAGCCACTCGTATCTATTATTACCCCTGTACATAATAGGGCCAAATATGTTGAGATGATGATCCAGTCAGTAATCAATTCCACATATTCTAACTGGGAGCTTCTTATAACTGACGATGGCTCAGATGATCATATATTATTTATCCTGACCTATTTGTAGTCCTAGATAAGTATGCTAAACTAGACTCAAGAGTCAAACCATTCTTCATTAAATATTCTTCATTCAAATAAAATATTAAGTCAAATAAGATTTGGGTCTTCTTATTATTGAAAGTAGATTGATTTAGGATTAAATTCTTGGGTCATTCGAACTATGGAGATGGGTAGTTTGCAAGAAACTGGGCACTTCACAGAGCCTAGGGAGAATTCTATGCGATGCTAGACGATGATGATGTGATTTTCCCAGACAGACTGATGAACTAGGTGCAGTTCTTCTTCGACAACCCTCTGCTGGATGTGTTAGGAGGCAAGATGAAGATCATCGATGAGAATGATGCAGTCTTAGGAGCTTGGTTCTCATAGGCCATGAGGCACAATTATTATAAGAAATTTATGCTACAAAAATATTGCAAAATTAAATAACAATTAGAGTTCTCAAATAGATAACGTGCATTTAATGTTTTTATATTCCTAAGTCAGTTATAAATGAGCGAACTTGCCATTTAGGAGTATGAATAACTCAACATAGATATTTAAAATTGCCAAATTTCTTATGACTTCATCTATATTTTATTTATAAATCTTTTCTAAACGATAATAATAATTTGATTAATTGAATGAGTTGAAGCTAAAAATAGCGCATGTTAATTACATGGCTCTAAGTAATATAATTTAGTACAGCGACTGTTAGAGCCAGATAAGAATTGTTGCTATTTTTAATTCAAGGATCTGGTGTACTTCAATTACGTGAGTTTCGAGGACTACTACATCTGGCTGCGTTTGCTTTACGAGCAAGATATGATCTTCGAAATTAACGATGACTACGTTGCCTACTACAGAGTCCACACTCCTAAAGCGAGAGAAGGGGAAAAGAGAACAAGAGATTTAGGTTGGTACAATTTATTATTTAAAGTGGTCGATTGAAAGGATGTTTCATGTTTATAGAATAAGCTATGAGCATTCTTACGATGGAGGGTTCAAGCCCAATGACCATCACGACATGCATTGTTTAATTGGAATGGGACTAAAAGAGTGCCTCAGAGTTAAAGAAAGGCTTATGAAAAGACTCCTATAAACATAGAAGATATAATCAAACAATTTTAATCAAGTGATTAGAATTTACATGCACAACTTTTTCAGTGACTTAGGTGAAAAGAAACTCACATACTACTTCAAAGAAGCAATAATTTAAATTAAAAATGGCCATTAGATGTTCAAAATAAATTTTATATTATACAAATTTCTATTTCTTTTCTCATTTTAATTTAAATATATTTATCAAATGTTTTACTTTTGTTGATATGATTATAAAATAATGTTATATTTTAAATACTGAAAAATCTTATTTTTGCTAAGATCTGTATTTATACATTCACTAAAAGTAGGGAAACCTTAAGTAAAATTGTGAGATTTAATTCTTTATAAGTTTATTAAAATGAAGAGACTTTGTCATCTATAAATAATTTGAATCAATAAAAAAGAGAATTTTACTTTTATATTTTTATCTAAGTTTTTATAATTCTCACTAAGTAATTTTGATTTTAAATCTCTTGTTAAGTTGTCATTCATTTTCACTATAGTTTTTTTTAATTGAGGATTGACTTTGAGTATTTTAAAATTATTGCTATTCTTTTATTGAATAATAAAATACAAGTATTTCAAGTGGAAAAGTTTTTTTAATTTATAGTCGTTTTAAATCTTATCGCCACTTTATTCCATCTTGGAATATGAAAAACTGTAGCTGAATCAAATCTTACTTAAATTTGTTCTTTTAATTTTTATAACCTCAATAATTAAATAAAAATAAATTATTGAAAATATATTAAATAATCTAAGTGGGAAGGCTAAAGCAAACTGATCCTGTCTTTAAAGAGGAGAATCCAAACTTTTAAATAGATTTCATCTCTTGAAACTTCATAAATTTATATAATCAATATGCTTTTAACAAACAATCATTTCTATAAATGAACAACGATCATTTCTAATATTAAAATTTCAGAAATTTCTATGGTCTAGAATTAAATAAATTACAGATTAAGAAATAAGAGCATTAATAAAATCTTTATCAGTAAGATAAATTGATTAATTTCAAGGTTTTCCATCTTTTAAGATCATTATTAAAATAATCAACTTACTTCATTTTAATCAACTCTGAATGATAATTTAATTGCAATTAAAAAGAGAATTTTTAAATTAAAAATTCTAAACTCTTCATTACTAATCTAAACTTTATCCTAGTAATTTAGAAGAAAAGCAATTTCACATTAAATTTAACTCAAAATGTTATTAGTTCGTAATCTGCATTAGAAAGGGTCGCTCAGTTAAAGTCAAAAGCTTTCAAGAAAGACAGAATGATCAGATTGAGAGCGAGATACATAAAAAAAATTACGAGCAACAGCTTTGTAGTCTATCTAATAATTGGTCATCCCTTTTCTGGCAAGAATCCTTTGTGTATCTTTCCTGCAATTAGGAATATTCTTTGACTAGGTGAAGGGACCCACAATATGTTAATTAAACGATGGAGCAAGAAAAAAAAGTAATGAAGAAGGCCATTTCTGCCTTCATATATGAATTGAGATACGCATCCATCAAGATCTTAAGAGGACCAGTGAATCAGAACTTAAAGAAGTTTAGTCACTACCTCTACCACCTTTATTGATTGATAGGAATGAGCGGAAATTACATTTTTTATAAGGTTTATATTTTGTGTACTAAAAAGACTTAACCGTGATATCACGAGCTAACTCGCAATTACCCCCACGGAGGTTGCCTGAGGATCCATCCTATTTAGTACACAAACTCCGGAATGTGTCTTTAATTCTGATGGCGCTAGAATAGTCTTTTTTTACTGACGTTCCGACTATGAAACAGTGGAGTCAGGAGGTTCAAAATCGTAGACCACTATGATAATCCAATCCGCATAGGTGGTGACCTGAGTGGTATCCTTTGTACCAATTAGCAGTCAAGTGGCGGCTCTTTCTGGTGCCCTCCCACTGAATCCGTCTGGAGAATCTCTGCAAGATGTTCCGTTGCCAATGGTAGCAGCCTGCATTCCTCTAATGATTTAAATTGTTTGTGTACTTGTATTACTAAACTATAAAGTAGGAATATTTAGTAACTTGCGGTTTCTCCACGAGTTGCAATTTTCGAGACCACTTATTCACTAACTTTCTAATTTAATTCCACCATCTTTATGGAAGACCTTTGCTCTCTTCTTTAGTGCTTCGAAAAGGCAGCAGGTTTCTCTTAGAGTGTGACACGATTGATCTCCATCTTGACTATTTTTCCGAGTATAAACTCAACAATTGACAGTCTCTTAAGCAAAGCAGGTGCAAGGAATGTATACATGCTAAAATCCTCAACACTCGCGGCAAGCTTTTCACTATTATCCGTTATACACTAGAAGAGAATCTTCTGCAGCGTAAACCTCAAGCACCTCCAGGCATTCCACTCTCTAAGCGTCTAACGCTGGGTCTCCTTTTTCTAATATATAAACTGCCATTCCAGAAAAGTTTTTGGACAAAACTCCCCTTCCTTCTGTATTCTTTATTGTGGACACCCGTTTTCTCTCAACCCAACCATACTTCTCTGGTCCGGACTCAAGTAAGAAAACTTAAGTTTTTATTTGAATTAATTTATTATAATTTCTTAATTTTTGATGGCTTTTACATTGATAATTGCTCAAATAAAATAGGATTTAAGTAAATATTTTCTATATTTAATATTTATTTTAAACTCAATCATATTTAGATGATTAGAACATATTGGTTGCAAATTTAAGATGTTTTAAAAGAAATAGATAGTTCATTGCTTGTTTTTAAAATTTGAAGTGTTTACGTTTTAGTTGCTCATTCAAACAATACTAATAATTTAATAATTCCGCTTGTATTGCTAAAAACATTATTTAAATTTCCTATGATAAATTTAATTTATAAAGCATTTTAATATTGAGTCTTCCGTTTTTGATTTGGTCTGTGATGAAGTTTACATCAGTCTTCATGAGTTGCACGTTCTAGTCCATGGCTATCATGTTGCCCTGTATGCTGATCATGTTGCTCTGCAGTTTCTTCTGGTTGTCAGCCAGCTCACTCAAAGCATTGAATAAATACAATAGGTTGTCGAACTTGTTCTCGAAGTGCAGGTTCGCTACTTTTAGAGATGAAATGTCCTCTTGCATTCTCTTTATCTCCATATTAAACTGGTTATTGAAAGTCAGTTACTCCACTCTAATGTGACTCATCTCATACATATATAATTATCTCCTGCCGCATCGAATCTTACCCTCGCTCCAGCTTTGATATTCTTTGGTAGTTCTAGTCCTGATCAAACAAACTCATTCCTCCCTTGTTGTTGCTGTTAGAATACTTCAATGAATTCGCATCATTCAATAATATATATCTATAATAATTATTTTATAAATTCTTGGTGGGAAATAGTTTAGGAGGGACCTGGTTGTTGAAATTCAAAGCTCTCGCATCTTAATAAAAATATATTTATATGTTAAGCTTAAGTCTGGCCTTTGAGTTCCATCTCCTCAATTATGAAGTCCTTGGAGTAGGATAGCTTTGAGGAAGTCACTCTCTTTACGTCCAGTCTATATTCTCCAGAGTACAACTGCTCTTGACTCTGCAGCACTATGCAGTACTCCATTGGCTCTAGGAGTATCTCAGTAAATCCAAACCCTTTCACAAAGAACCCTTGGTTTGAATTAGCCAAGAAGTTCTAGAATTTAAAATAATTGCTCTTCTTTCTCATCTGTCACTACTTGCTGAATCGATATCATCACTTCGTAGTTATTTTAACAAAATAACAATTTAAACTAATAAATTGTCTTAATTTAAGATATGGATGACTTAAAATATTTTATAGAAATTTTATATAATTTAAGTTATTGAGAGTGTCTAGTAATATCTGGAGATGAGTGGGTTCCAAGACCTTTAATCTATACTGAGGATTATAGACTAAAATATTTAAACTAAGCCTGGCAGCACTTATAACTAGGCCAGATTAGAGCTATTTGTAATCTTAGAGTTGCCATCCCCACCTGCAGGATGATTGGATATTCCAAGTCCACCTGCAACATTGCTAATTTATTTCTGACCCATTTTCTATTTGAATCCCCAGTTGCCCGTAAAAGTCATTTTCTTATCCACGCTATTGAAAGGTAGCTCTTTCAAGTCCACGTCGATGAAAGAAAACACATCCAGTGAGAAGTATTCGTATTGCCGCGATAAAAACTAAACAATTTCAAAAATGAACACATCAGACATTATTTCTCTCTAGTTAGGCAGAGAATTTCTCAAAGTCTCATTAGGATAAACTATTCTCTGTCCATCAAAAGTAAATAACTTGAACTGCATCCTATTTAAAGAATAATTAAGTGCTTTCTAAGCATGATTCTAATCTCAAAGTCCTCTTGATGAGGAGGAATTGTAAACAGGACCTGAGGGCAAGAGTACACACTGAATTCTGGAGAGTTAATTTTTTAACTAGAGTCAAGGGTAAATTCAAATGTATGACGCTCTTGATGAAGGGATATATCTTTGTTTATTGCTTATTGTAATGCAAACTTATGTGTGATTAAGTCTCTAGGACAGATTTATTTTCCCTTTGGAATTAGAGAGGAAGCTAGTTAGCTCCTTGTGCAGCTGATGATACAAACTTGAGTAGATTTTTGTCTCCCTTGTAGGGACTCTTGCACTGAATGATTTTATTATTAGTTTCAATCAAGTCCAAGACTGCGTAAAATCTCTTTCCTTATTCTCTTTTAGAGAGCAGGAATCTGGTTGCTGCCATTATAATCTAAGTTCTCTTGAATTAATTAAATAAGAAGGCAAATAATGATGTTCTGTTCTCTAAAGTTTTTATATCTAAAATATAAATATAAACTTTTGTAAATAACAAATTATAATATTTGATTGAAATCTTATTTAAAAACTAAAATAGTTAATGAAAATATAACATAAATAACCATTTTGTCATCAATTATTAGAGCATTTTAATAACAAATATTATGGGCATATAAAAAAGCAAATTTACTATAAATTTTATGGAATAAATACAAGTATTTAAAGAATATATTATATTTATTTTAGGATAATTAAATACGCATGAGAAAATTGGATTATAAGAATAGAATTATCAAAGAAATATTACAATTTGAAAGTTCTTAAGCATTTTTGAAATAATTCATTAATTGGAGTGAACTATGGGAGCTACATAAATGTGCTGTATTACCCCCAAAAATCAGCAGCAAAATATTTAATTATTTATTCAAAACAAAGATTAAGCCAAACCACCTGAAGCAGGACCTAAGAAAGCCTCTATTTTTATTTAAAGGAGTGAACACCACAGAGACCTTAAAAATAATTATTCTTCAACTAATCTTACACACAATTTATGTCTTGAACACTCAGTCAATGATCTCTAGCAACTCAATGCCATAACTCTTGAGTATGAAAATCAAAATATTTCTTAGCAGCAACATAAAAATATTTACACCATCAATTATATAGAAGAGGATATTTAAAAAAAATAGTTTTTTTTTATAGAAAAGTTATTAAAAATCCTTTAAGAATTATTGCTATATATTTAATTTGATTATTATTTATATTTTTATTTAAGCAACTCTAATTTAGGATTATTAGGTAACTAATGGATTTTAGTTAAGATTAATGATATTTGTGTCTTTCCACTATTTCCTTGATCTCATATTTTATTTATACATGCCTATTTTTAATTTCTTTTAGATTGCCAATTGGTATATAAATATTTGAGTTAACCCTATTTGTTATTTATGATATCGTTAGTACGCTTTTCATAAAATTAACTTTTAAAAAAAAGTCATTAATTTATTAAATTAAATGATTTTTGAGATTAGATATCAATTCTTATAAATTAAGTTGCCTAGCATTTTCATTCAAGAATTATCTGCAGACATTTCTCTATTCTTTATAAATTTTAATTATAATTTTCCATTAATTCTCAGCAACAATAAAATATAATCCTGATAGTTTTAAAAATATTCTGGTCATAAACATAATTTTTTTGAGAGTTTACTTTATATTTACTCAAAATAATAAACTTAAATTCCAGATATATTTAATTAATTATAAATTGATTAAATATTTGTAATTTTAATTAACAGGAGGACCTAGCTTTCTTCCTCCGATAGATAATATAACAAAAATATTTGCAATAATATTATTTTTAATATTATTTTTCATATGTTTTTAAAATAGATTTTCATCAAGCAAGAAATAATTTTATCTAACAATTTAAATTATTAACTTAGAGGTGGCGGCCAGCACTTGGTTATTGAGAGTCATATTAATGAGCTTAGTTGAACTCAGCAGCACAAAAGGAAGAGAGTACTCCAGATTTATTCCTTGCAGCTGATTGCTCCCCAGCACTCCAAGCGAGAGTAATTGAAGATAAACCACGCCTTCGGAGGTAAGGTTAAAGCAATGGTGGAGGCCTTCTCCCCTCCTCAGAGCGAGTTTCAGCACTCTGACTTAGCCTTGTCAAAGACAGTTTGTGAGAGCCTGATTTAGAGCAAGTGACTTCAGAGTAGCTGCAATAAGGCTTTATCTCCAGTCAGCATCCACATTTTGATTCCAGTAGATCTTAAACTTTCAAAAGTAAGAGCCACACTTAATAATTATAATTTTGGGTTTCATTATCATAATCTACTCTAATCTAATGCAATCTAAAAATTTATTGGTAAATAGAATTCAATTTAAATTATTCAATCAGTGACAGTCTCTCCAATTAAAATTAATTATATACCATTTGATTCCCAATATAACTTTAAGAACTTTATAACGTTAACTTTTTTGTGGAAGTATTTAGAGTTTAAAATGGCACAAGTATATTTAAAAGCGATATATGGTCTCTTCAATATTGTGCATATCTAATCTCAATCCGGAGGTATGAATTGAAGATGATGAAAGTAGAAAATCATATTAATTTTTGAATGATTTCGAAAAAATACAGATCAAGGTTGTTTGAGTTATGTTAACTCCTCATTTAAAATCAATCACCTGCTTAATTTAATTCTCCATTAAAATGGAAGAACTATAGCTTTTAGAATTACTAAAATTTGAATTCAGATAAAAATAAAATTAAAAAAAATTCTTAAATTGATAATTTAGAATGCAAACTATCTTATTTGAAACAAATCTATCTTTCTCTTTAAAATATTTTGTTTCATTTTTGTTTGAATGATATATAACTTAATAAATTCCTTTATAATTGCTACATTTCAATTAAAAGATAAACTAAAAGGTAGGATTATTTTTATTTATGATCCATTTTATATCTAGCAGAATTATAAAATATGTCTACATTTGAATCAAGTCCAATTATCCCATAATTATGATTCTAGTGCCAATTGGTTGCTTAAATTTAATTTCACTTTTATTTTTATTCTTTCTAAAGTATCTAGGGAAGTAATAACTTCATTAAAGAATAATCTATAAATTAAATAACCATAAAAGTTTTAAAACCTAACACCCTTATTTTAATACTTATCGAATAGAATAAAGGTCAAATATATTCAATTTATGATCGATAATTTATTTAATTATAAGCAATTATTTAATTTGATAGACTAGAAGGATATTCTGAATATACAAAAAATAGTTAGAAATTATAAATAATATTTTAAAGGTAATTTATTTGAGATAATTTATTATACATAAATTTCTATGGATATTTATTCATAAACAAAAAGAATGGCTAGATTTTTGTAATTTAAGATAATTTAGAATCGACCTAGGTATAAAACTTTATGTCTTAAATAAATGAAGAAATAGCGCGTATATTTGTTGCTTAGCAAAGATTTTTAATATTGTATTGAAGCTTTAAATAGTAATTTATAAGTTGAGATAAGATAATTAATTAAATCATATTCTATTTCATTGAACAATATACTCAAAATTAAACCCTTTTAAACACTTATCTTGTATAAGTAAGCCATTAAAGGCACTTATTTTATTGAAATTCTTTTCCAATTTTATAAATAAAAGATAGCTCGCATTAAAACTAGGTTATTATACATTTTTTTTTACAATAAATCATATTTCAATTTATTTAATTATATAGTTTCTGCTTTTATAATATAAATTATATTTTTAATTAACTCTATTTAATAAAATTGACTTAAATTTTTAAAAGTATTTAATATTTTGTTTGCACAAAGTGTTATAAAAACTCAGCTGACAGCTTTCCAAATGAGTAAAATGACAGAGTATGACAATTAATAAGTTCACTTCATATATAAATATTTCATAATTAAATAGAGGCACTTTTTAAATTTTTAATGTATCTATTATAATTTTAGGTTAAGAGATACAATCTTAAATTGCATTTTTGACTATTAGTATTAGTGAATTCTCTGATGAATTCTAATGTTCAGAAAAATTAATTACTATGTGTTTTTTTTGTTTTAAATGGAAATAACGGCCCAGCAAAGAAGAAAAAAGGAAAGAAAAAGAAAAAGGGAAGTATTAACGGTTAAGATTAGTAAGATGCTGCTACCAATCCTAATTAAGTTCAGCTCAAGCAAAGTCAAATAGCTTAAAGATCAAGGATTCTCGGCAATCAAACTATTCTCAATAACAAGACTTATTTTATTTAAATACCATAAAATAAATAAACAACTATAAATAAAGATATCCCTCCTCTATTATAATTTATTATAAGACAAATACTTAGCTATAGGAAAGCAAGTCATTAGATTTCTAGGTAACTTACATTGCAAGAAAATAGGACTCATTTTACATGCAAAACGCTTCAAAAGCAACTATCTTACTCAGATACTCTAACTTCACTACCTCTAATCAAAATCTCACCAGAAACAAGTCTAATACCAACAATAACAACACTATTCATCAATTTACATTCAAATTACGAAAATGCTATAAAATAATTTATTCTAATATGAGAAGCACGACAAAATTTATGAACCAACAGAGTATTTAGCTTCTTTAAACCTTTTAAAATATATTATATTGTCAAGGGTAAAGTCAAACTTTGTAGTGACTCTCTTTTTATACTAAAATGAATGCAAACAAAATATTCAGAGATGCTATCCTGCCAGGCCATATAGAAGATTCCAGTCTCTACAATTTATTTGGATGCCACAATTTTGATGATTTTAAGATCAGTTGTTTCAATAATTATATTCTCTAAAGTTTTGGAGTAGTCTGCCCCAGAGGCTCTCTTTATTATTTAAGTCTTCGAAGTTTACAGTTTCAGGTATCCAGTTAGTTATGTGATGGATGTCCAGTGATGGGTTTTAAGAGATGCAGCTCTGCATTATGTCCATACCTCCGTATAGCTTATAGAATGCTTTTTCTATAAGTGGTAGACAGAAGTCTTAGTTTTAATAAGTCTCATAGTAACTCCAACATTACTTGCTACTTTTATAAATAATTTTAGAGTTGACGATTAGTTTATCATCAATATCTATAAGTCTCTCAGCTCCATTTATAAACAACTTCACTCCATATTTTCCATGCTTACTTAGTAAATTTAATAAATTATACTCAATAAATATACTTTCATTTATCTGTTTAGTGGTTTGGTATTTTAGAGAATTTATCTACTGTTTACTCCATTTTAAGGGTATAAGCAAGTGCTTAGCAAATTAGTTGAAAATTTCTGATCATGGTTTGCGACAGCAATCATAGCACAAACCACAGACTCCATTGAAGAATCCCCCATAAATATTCTGGCTGCTTCATACTCTCCATCTCTTAAAAGGCATGGATTCGAGTGAATTTCTGATATTCTTTTCCATACCTAGTCTGGAGATAGCTTAATATAGTAGGAATTTTAATTAAAATCGGTGATTGGTTAAAATAATAAATGGAGAGTTGCAACTTCGTGTCAGTAGAAATCGCAGATTACCCACCTGATCTGCAGCTTGTTCGATAGCTTATTAAAAACTAATATGATTTTCTTCTTTAATCATCTTCGAGATATGACTCGCGCACTCTTCATCTTCATCATCATCACTTTCATCTAAACTTGTGCCGCTTATAACTCTTGATTGAGCGCTCCCACAGAAAAGTTGCAAGGATAAAAAGTTCTTAGAATTTGATGCTGAATCGAATGGTATAATTATTATTCAAATTGGACACACTTCAACTGCCACTGATTTATTCCATTTTAATTTAATATCTAATTTAATTCTCTTTTTTATTAAATTCTCAGCTATAGTGATTCTATCATCTACATAAGGGGAGGGAGAAGAGGAGTAGAATGTAGCTTTTTCATGAAGTGTTGGCTCCCAAAGATGAAAAGGTCTTCCATTTATCATCTTTGTTCTACCTTTGTATTGAACTGCCCTAATGCAAGCTACTTAGTCGTTAAGAGGGATGAGATTATTAAGTTCAATTGGATCCACATCTATATAGCAAGCCTCATTTGGACTCACAGCCTCCTTCTCAAAGCTTTCCTCGTCTTCCTCTTCATCTTAAACATCTTGGCCGTCAATATCCCCTTCATTAAAACCTTGCTCTATCTGGTCATCTTCATCTAGGTCTCCTGCTAGCTGCTCCCCACCAAAAGGACTCTTTTTAATGTTCTTTAACATCATCAAAGTCTGAGCTCCACTCACACTACTTGCCTCTGCTTCATTTTTCAAAGACTTCTTCATGCTTGTTTGCATTCCATTACTTTAACCTAAATTATCTTGATTCCCAAATTTAGAGTTTTAAAGAAACTATCACAAATTAATCCAATAAAATATGTAAAAGAAATTTGAGTAGATGTATACTTACATAGATAAATATAGCATGATTTATTATTATTTTAAATTATCAAATCTTTATGTTTTAATTGATATAGGTTTAAACTTTAATCTAGAACTATAAATATTAACTTCTCAATTATTTAATTTAGCTAAGATAATTTATAATTTTAGATTATATTTTTAAATAAATTGTTTTTAATATAAAAATAAATAATGATTTAATTTTTTTAGCAAAATTTTTGACGCAAAAGAATTTATTTAAAGATATTTTTACTCCCCGTGCATTTTAGAGTCTTAACTAAAATTAATTGTTGCCTTATTAATTTAATTTATAATCGCTAAATTGTCTAAGTATAATAAATTGATATAATTTAGGTTCAGAAATTTAATTTCATCAATTAAAGTTAAAATATTTTAAATTTGAAATTTTATATTCTAATTTAGGTATTATATAATTTATAAATAGAAAAACTGCTTATTAAATAAGCAAATTTAAATTTCATAAATTCACAAAGTTTTAAATTATGTACGGGTTGAAATAATTAATTCCTAGGAGTTAATCTCCATCATAAATTCTCTAAATATTTACTCAAAGTGAATGAAGTTCCATAGAATGATTTGTAAAATTTGACTACACAAATTACTAAAACAGCAACTAAATATAACTCCTGAGTTTAGTGAATAACTTTGTTTTAAAAAATACTACCAACATTTGTGTGACATTTATAAAACGTGTAAATCTTTCTCTCTTATCCCGTGGGAACCCTAGCCACTCCGAGTTCCTTATTCATTATAGGTAACAATTTAGTTAAAAAATTGATACATATTTTATAAATAATTATAATCTGTTTATGATTGCCGAGATAAGTCAGTTTCTCCATCATTAATTAGAGCAAGCACATAGCATTCATATTCTAAAGAGTTCTCAAAAATTACATTTTAAAACAATGTTTGCAATCCTATTCGAGGCAGTGTAATCTTTCACGTGCTTTCATTACAATATTTTATTATGTTAGCTTTATATATCTTTGGATTCCAGCAAAGTGTAATGCAAAAAATAAATCTAGTACACTTATTCTCTCTCACCTTGAGCAGGAATCTGCAAGTTAAAAATATTATAGATTAGTCTCAATAAGATTATTAAAACAATAATTAAGCTTATACTATTGAATAAATATGAAGCTTTAACTGTAGTTAACTTAGCAAGAACATAAATAAAATATTAAAAATTGGAAAGTATTATAAAGACTTTCTTTTGAGACAAAGTTTATTCACTGCAAGTATCTAAATAAAGAAGAAGTAACAAAGGTTTGAAGCTTATAATCATATTTTTTGAAATTATTTTTGACATTATTTGTGTTTCGCTTTAATTAATTCTATGTAACTTACTAATTTCAAAATTAATCTGAATTTATAGTTAGAGTAAAGGTCAAATGAGAGCTATTTTAAAAGACTGAGATTCATAATTTGAAGAAAATTATTTAAAATTTATATTGACTTTATTATATTATAAATTCTTAGCTATAATAAAAAAATATCTTATTTAGCAATCATAATATAATTAAACTAGAATTCTTTTCTTCTATTATATTAAATGACTCAGTAGTTCTTTCAATTAAATTAAGGTGGGACTATTTAGATATACAAATTTTCTTTTACTCTAAATAATACTATACTATTTTTTTAAGCTTTTATATCTTTTACCTTTTTAAAGAAATGCTCATATATTACCATAATGAATTATAACTTGAGTAAAATTTATATTTCGTTGATAAATAAAAAATTAAAAAAAAAGCAAGCATGCGTTTTCTACTTAAAAATTGAGTGATTACCAGCCAAATATACAAAAAATTTAGGTAAATAAATCGACCATTCAATTTCGTATTAAGCATTAAAATGATTTTCTTTATTTATAAGTTATAGGTTAATCTCTAAGCTATTTGGCTAGAGCTATTAATTCAATGTGCATCATTAAAGATGCTTTTAACATTTATTTTTTAAAGATCTACTTAATAGAAGCTGAGGCAAATCAAGTAATCTTTAAAATCTTAATGTTTGATTATCTCGACCATTACTTGCAAATAGCTAAAGCAATAAATAAACCAAATTTTGATATTATAAAGCTTTTCACAGTGATAAAATTATCTCTGATTTCTAAGAAAAAGAATTCAATAGCGCAGTGTACAGTTAGGAAATTAGCATAATTAATTAAAAATCAGCCAATAATTTTAAATACAAGTACTTTCTCATTTAATTATAATCTTGATTCAATTTATAGAGGGAATTTAATAAAAAATAGAATTAAATTATATATTAATTTAAAATGGAAGAAATGAGTGGCTGTTCAAATGTGTCAGATTTGAATAATTATTAACCATTCGATCCAGCATTAAATTCTAAAAACTTTTAATCCTTGCAATTTTTGTCTTGAGGTGCTCAGTACAGAGTTATAAACGGCAAAAGTTTGTGAAGACTGGAAATTTGAATATGATCGACTCGTGCTCAACTTATCTAGCTATTAAGAGGTGCTATGAAGATGATTAAAGAAGAAACTCTGATTAATTTTGATTCTCTATCTAGCAAGCTACAGATCAGAGGGAAACTACCATTTATCTGTCACAAAGTTGCAGCACCCTCTTTAATATTTAAACTAAACATCGATTTTAATTAAATTATATACAATATAAGACCCTTCAACGGAGAACACGCTCTCCAAGAAGTGAGCTTAGGCTCATTAATTAGCAGCAATTCATACCCTAAGTCTAGTTGGATTCAAATGGTAGGGAATCGTATCCATCACCAAGTGCAGTGTATGGTAGCTCCTTCTTCTTGATGCTTTAAACAACAAGATCCTTGTCAGTTGTTAAATTTTAAGTAAGTAAAGTAATGTATCCTATGGAGATCATCCATAATCGACTATGAGTCTCCATTTTTAAGAGGAAGACAAGTCGGTTTTATTAAATAGAAAGATAGAAAATATCAAGATATATAATTTACTTTAATTACAAAGCATTAATATCCCTCTGCAATTTCTATTTCATAATGCTGACCTTAGAAATCGAGATTATCTTAATTTCATAAATATGTAGGAGTTTGATTATTATATTCTTATACTCAATTCAATTAAATAATATTTAATTTTTATTTGTGATAACAAAAATTAATCTATGAATTGTCTAAAAACTTTTGATATATTAAATTTCTAATCTTCTGTTGAATTAATATGATTGTAGTTATTTATGACCTTGAAAACATAAGAAAACATTGGTCAACAGAAATTAGGAAGTCCTCGAGTTAATTAAATATTTTAAATTAGAACCCCTAATTCTTGAACAAGACATGATATGTATTGTTGAGTATGCAGCAAATGAACTCACTGGCAGCAGTAAAATGATAGAAGGATATCTTAAGGCAATTGCAGCATGTTGACTCAAAAACTCAAATTTATTATGAGCATGACAATATACTAGGCCAAAGTAACCAGCTTAACAGCAATAAATAGAAAAGCCCTAGGTCAATGATACCAATACTATCGCCTAAGCAATTCACCACTCAACTCACTAATTACTCAAACAAGCACAACTTATTTATTATTCAACGAAGTCTCTAACTAAAATGGCCAGGAATTCATTAAATACCACAATCATGACGATCTTGACTCATACTAGACCAAGCTAAGAACTAATCCTATTCCTCCCCAAAATAACAACCTTGTCAAAGTATATCATTTAAAATAATCGATTATAACAGCAAATATTTTTATTTATAACTTAACACTATAATATTTATATTTAGCAAATTTTGATTTCCTCAAAATCTTATAAGACAAAAAGCAAGA
>JAJKFJ010007666.1:0-16290 GCA_027382625.1 Tetmemena sp. SeJ-2015
AAACTTCTGCCAGTCTTCATATTCTTGCTCAGTCATTGTATCCCTCAATTCAACTTCTGCTACTTAATTGCTGCATCTCGGGCATATCATAGGTTGAAATTGTCTGAGAGAACTAAAATGGTCTTAATTATGCAAAGTTTTAGAATTACTCATAAGCTAGCAAGTAGAAACACTCTTTGTGGATTAGATGGAAGCATTCACTAGATTGAAGCATAGTGCATTTTGATTCTTCCATTTCTTTGGGACTCACTCGCTGAAGACAGTAACAGCAGACCTCTGATTCATCCAGCATATTAATGTTAAAGTCTTCTCCAGGGGTTCCTTGAATCTAGAAGGCTGAGACGTCGTATTTATTTGCCACGTTCAATCCGTTCCTCTAATTACAATCTCATTTTTTAGAATGATATAAAAAATTATTGAGAGGTTTGAGTGGAGAGCCCTCCTTGTATTCTTCTCCATAGTCTAGAAGAAATATTTTATCAACAAGAAAAAAGAAACTACCTTCAATATAAGTAGAATCATCCATAAAGGACATGCTGTTGCTGTTGCTCATGATGCTACTGATTTGTTTATTGAGCGCTTCTTAGATCATCTCCGTGAGTGAATATAAGTTCTGCAGTTGTTCTATGTCATTCACATTTGAAGAGTACTTTTCCCAGCTTTGAAACAAATCCATGTAAACTAATGCTCTATGAAAAGCACATTTGCAAATATAAGAATAATTTTTAGGTAAGATTCATGATCTCGCAACTAAGGTTATGCATCACGAGAGATTCGAGGGTTGTGAGACACTCTCCGCAGATGCATTAGAAACTGTAATGCAACTTTTTTTCATCTATAACTCTTAACATTTAATTACTATTCATGTGTGCCTGAGGAAAGTTTTAGATGCTCACGGAAAGGTAACAAACTTACTCTTCATAGAGTCATATCTCTCAAAAAAAGTTTAAGATTTTCTAAAAGGATCCCTCACGCTGTTGAATCGAGAGAATCCAGTATCGATTATTTCAGAGTCCTCCATTTCTGATAAAGCTGTGCTCAATTGATTAAAATTAAAAAATATCATGCACATGAAATGAGTAAAAGATTTACTGATTGATTAATTAGGTGAATTATAGACACTGATAGATGAAACAAAAGATTAAACTAAATTTAAGAAATCCAAAACATTCCTTTTCTAACCAATTCTGAACAATAGTTTAGAATTATGTTGAATTGAGAGGATGCTAAAGCAAATATTCAACTGTAAACCAATCTTATCTTTTTAACTCTTATTTGCCTCTGACAAAGCAATTTCTCAATATTCAAATTCATCTCTATTATAAATTTAATAAAAAGGAGCAAGTCTCTCTAAGACCTCTAATCCCGCAAAAATACAACCCAGCTTATAAACTCAGAATATTGTATTCAGATGAGCTACCAGATTAAAGACAAGAAAAAGATAGCCATTTTCAAGAAATGCGTGCAAGTGCTAACCACTAACTCAGAGGATTTCCAAATGCATCTGCAAAAGTCGCATGTAAGTCCCTAGTTTTCTCTTTAATGGGATTCTGTTTTTATTTATGAGATCGGATCAGAAATAATCTAATCTGCTTAACATTTTTAAACCTTAAAATATGTCTTTTTGAATTAATCTTAAGCCACTTGTAGATAAGGATGTTCAAGCAGTTCTAAGATGAGACCCACTACATGTTTGACTTTCAGATGACTTGGTTTTCAAAGTTTGTGGCACCGGATTGCGTGCAAAAAGATGAAGTTGAGTTCATGCAGATCAGCTGTTCAAGGGATGAATTCCTTCAAGGCTTTAACGTTATTGATGTAAGTCCAGTTCTTTCTCAATCCCATTAGAAAACTTAGCCCATAGTAATAATTCTCGATTATAGGATAATGAATTGGAGTTCATTGTAGTCTGCGACAGTTTGAACTCAGGTCATTTTAGAGTGCTCAAGACTAGAGAAAACTTCGTGGTCGAGGCAAATGTGAACTTCGATATTGAGAAGGAGGTAAACTGCGATGATAACTATGAGTTCCCAGAGGATCAGATGCTCATTCTTGGAGATTACAAGTTCTTCAGAAATTTAAAGGGCGTTTTCAAAGCTAAGAGCAAGCAGGAGATCCTTAACATAAACTTTCTCCCCAATAGCATCTTCCTCAAAGGAGAGGTCAGCAAGGATTTCACATACGAGATTAACCCTAAGGTGCTTAGAAACTATCACTACTACCTATCTTAAGAAGAGGAAGAAATGAAGTCTAAGAACTTTACTGTGTCAATACCTCTGAGACATATTCTTAGTCTGTTGAAGATATGTGAGCTCATCGAGGGAGATGTAAGACTAGCCTTATCTCATTAATGTCATACTTATAGTTCATGTCTGCGATGGAATTGACTGACCAAGAGCAGTGCATGGTTTTTCTTTGCACTCAACAGAGCAGCAGAAGTGACTTTAAATTCCTGCTTGGAATATCACATTTGCGTTTCCTCCGCTAAGACATAATTTAAGAGTCAGCTCCACAGGCACAGCAAAGACTTTAAAAGGGACATGCTCATGCTTAGAACCAGAGAGGAGCCGCACCTATGAATAACTTAGCTGCTGAGAGATCTCAGTCTGCGATGCCCATGAAAATCGAAGACGGAGGGTCTATGGCTGGTTTCTCGCATATGAACCACGCCAACTCTCATCTTAACAGAGAGCCCTCTTCAGTGCAAATCCAGCCTACACCTGCCAATAAAGTAAGTTCAAATTTTGTTTACATTTTAATTCTTAGAGACAAAACAGAGGAGTGGTAGACGATGAGGCAGAGGAAGATGAAGAAGAGAAGCAACAATAGAAGGCAAGAAACAGCAACTACAGCATAAAGATGGAGGATGACGCAGAGGAAGAGGATGAGTAGGAGACACAGATCGAATAGACAAGAACTAAGGGAAAGCGATCTGTCAATGGAAAGGTGTCAGCTAAGAAGACTCCTTCTGCCAGGAAAGGACAGGTAAAGCAAGAGGAGGAGGGAGAGGACAGTTTAGACCCAGAGGATAATGAGGAGATGGAGGACAATGAGAGAGTGAGAGCTATGAGGGCTAACTTCTATAAGAAAGTCGATGAGACTGACTTCTTTTGATAACTAACAAGAAATAATGATGAATAGAGTACAGCTTAATTTATTAACATTCACTTTCTATGCCAAATTCATTCTCATACTTAATTGAGTATAAATCTATCATGTATATTATCAAACTTAAATAGAATAGGAATCTTTCACTGGTCATTCATTTCCTGAGTGGGGTTCTTGGAATTTTATCTTGAGGGAGGAAGGCTATCTCGTCTGGTTAGAAAGGCTGGTTTTATTATTGCTGTCCATGGGGCTGCTTTCCTTGCATGCCTCTTTTATTCTATTACTGAGATCTAAAATAAAATAATGAATTAATAATCGTGGCTTACCCTGGCCCTCCTCCTCTGAGTGAATCAGGAGTTACTCCATACTGAGGGTTCTACTAGTGAGAGTATTGCTTGAACTCTTCACTCATGTCTGGCTCAAACTGCTTTGCTACTACTCCTCCTCCCATCTGATAATAAAATTGCAATATAGAAATTATGATAAGACTTACCCTTCCAAGAGGAGTCAAAGTTAAGACCTCCTTCTGGAGTGCGCTGAATTTTAGGTCTGGTCTTCATAGCGGAAGGAAGAGCTCTATCACCAGCTGGGTTAGCGTAGCCCATCCTGCTTAGGTTGAATGGGTTATCAGGGTTGTTGTAAAGACCTGTAGTAGGTCTATCAGCACCCTTGGAGATGTCAGAGTGGTTGAGTCTGTTCTCCCTGAACACTTCAATCTTCTTCTGGATAGTGATGGTCTGAGTCATTGCCTGCTCTGTTGGCAACACGAATTGAGAAGTCAGGAGATCCTCACCAACTGGTACTCCCTCGATCTTGATGGTGTCGTAGTACTCTCCATCTTCCTCCTCCTAGTCAGCTCCCGCTCCCTCAAACTCTTCGTCGTCCTCTCCAGTTCCCTCGACGTAGTCATCCTCGTCCTCCTCGTCCTCGATCTCGTTGTCTTGCTCAAGCTCAGACTGCAGGCGTTGCTAATACTACTACTCGTCTTCTTGACTTGCATTGGGCTAATTGAGCTAGTCAAGGATGTACTGGATCTGGCGCTGGAACTGGTCGTCTGAGTTCTGCATAAGATAGCTGAGCATCTCGTTCATGCCCAAGTTCAAAGCTAGCTGCTTGAGGCTCTTTCGAGTAAGTATGGAGTATAAAGTTCCATTCTCAATTTATCATTTAGCAAATGAAATTATTTTGGCATTCACATGAGTCCTCACTTGCAAATTCTCATTCTCAATTAGCTCATTAGAAAATAAGTCTTCATACTTCTCTTATTAAACAAAAACATTAAGAACGTCTAGAATACCTGGTATCTGCTCGCACTTGTTCTTGCCATCCACTCGCAAACTCAAGTTCATGAGGAGGGCAGTTGCGTACTCCAAAGTGTAGTCGCACAGCTAGTCAAGCTCATCTCTTATAGTCTCCACAATCCACTTTATCACATCGAACTGGATCATAACTAAATGGAATGAATAATCATCAAATTCTAAGCCTCCTTTCGAAGAGAGAACTTCTACAAAGTTCCTAAGGCGTTCTACCTCAAATAGCTATCAGCTTTACCTTCTCCATAGAGACAACTCACTAGCATCTTCACGATGTCCTTTCTCTGAAGCAGGTAAGAGCGACCCAAGTATTCTGAAGCAAGAGCATTCAAGAAACTCATCGTGAATTCCCTAATCTTTGGAGATGCGTTAAAGAAAAGGTAAACTAAGAGTATTAAAACTTATATTATTTGCCATGAGATGATGATATCAATAATGTTTAGTCGAAAACGCTCTTCTCTACTTTATTGTTCACAGTCACATCTAAGATATCGAAGTGAGAAAAAGTATGAAGAGTCTATCGCTTCACTGAGTTTGGAACCCTAGTCACTCTCCATCTCAAAGCTTACAAAGTAGCGCAAATCTTCATCTCATCCTAAGACTCAATGAAGAACTACTTCAGCTTCTCAAAGTCAAGATAAAGTAAGAGTATAGTTTATAAATTCAAGAGGAGCCAGATTCTGAAGTTCCTGTTGATTCTACTGCTCCTAAGTCCCTCCAAGCTAGTTTTATCTCTATTGCTATTGCTGCTGTTATTGAAGGAACATCTGTTGCTGCATTTAGGTTTCAGCCCCACCTTGCAACATCGACTCATCGTCATTAGGCTGAATGCTCGAAGCATCACTCAGAAATGATGGCTATGTTTACTGAGCCTAGTTGAAATTTCCAAAGTGAGACATATTAGCTCCTTTAGCACTGAGCTCCTTGGCATTATTCTACAAGAAAGCGTCATACTTCATGATTCTCTGCTTTATGATATCTAATTGCTTAGGAGGTTGATTCTGAGAAATCATGAAGTGACGCAAGCCTGCGAGCTCCATACCCTAGATCAGTTCCTTACAATGCCTAACTATTTCGCCTGAAAAATTGGTCCACTTCACTTGAGATTCCAAAAGTGTCTTCTTCGCATACTACTCTTTCTTCTACAATAATACCATAGTCTTCTGCATCTGCTATAACCTATCATACACATCTAACGACAAGCATATATTATAATAAGTGATAGATCTTCCTCTGAGGGTACTCCATCTCCGTTTGAACTTCCTGACTTATCCTTCTTCTATCCATTTAGGTAAATCCCAAGCAGCTAAGTCTTTGCTTATCCGTTATTAAGTCCTAGGTCTTAGGCATGACTTTGGATGAAGTTCTTGAGTTTTCCTTTGAGGTCAGTGACCCATTACATCGTAAACAGCTCTTGGAAAGAAGGATGGTTCATAGGATTTTGAATATACGGTAGCGCATAGAAGGCTAAGAATTCAGAGGTCTTGGAGAGATCGGAGCCTTTCGTATCTAGGAACTATTTGAAATCAGCTTGTTCTCTCCTCAGCTCACAATATACAATAAATTTTTAAATATATATTATATCTCCTCAGCTCTTTCTCGTTTGCTGGGCGTTGCCCCTTGTTGTAGGGATGCATCACAAACACCACAAAGTAGATGTGTAGGTTAAATTCGAGCTTCTTACAAGAATAATCACTCTCCTTTATAGCACGAGGGATTAACTTCTCCCAAGATGTGAAGAACTCTTGCTTGTTGCCAGCGTCAAAACTATTAGACAGCTTATTTAGCAAGGTTTGAGGATCCTGTGAATTGGATGCTGCTGATGCGGGTTGAGAACCAGGTTTCTTCTAATTCTTGGCTTGACTTATAATTTCATCCTAAAATTACTGTTAGATACATGCATCTTCGAGTATAGACTTACCTTAAGAGTTTATGCTGACTTTGAGAGTCCAAGTTTAGTGAGGTGCTCTAGAACTAGAGAGTTCAATTACTAAAGAGCCAGCTCTTAGTTTTACTGCTGCTGTTGTTATTATGCTTACATCTTTAATCTCCAAAGATTGATATAATGAAAAAGTTAATGATTGTAATAGATATACAAGATTTAAATTTCAAACTTCCAGCCAGCATTCAAAGTATTATGAGAATAGATTTTCTGTAAATAGGTAAATCGATCAAAATGCTCTTAGAATGCCAACTATCTCTATAATATGCAGCCTTTTCGTTTGCTCTATTCTTATACACTCAATGACAATTTTCTATATCTCCTGTGGAAGGTGCTTGCATCTTTCTTTTATAAGGTTCCTATCCTTAACCTACTTTATAATGTGAGATATTTTGTCTGCTCTTTATATTAGAAGATAGCATTCTTTCTGTTACTCCTCTCTTATTGACCTTATTGCTTCATATATCTTTTCTTGTCTTTGCATTAGGGGATCTTTGTAAGGCTGTGTGTTGTAGAGTGCAAAAGCGATTTATGCAAGCATGTAGGAGTCACTATATACACTGACTGTAGTTTGTTAAGTAGCCTTGATTAATTCAGGTGGGAACATAGTCCCATAAGTAGACTTCACTACGAAATGTTATAAATAAAAGTCAACTGTTTCAAATTAAATCTGGATCGTTCTTGATATTAGGCCTCACACCAAGTTCCTTGACCTTAACTTAAAGTGTCTTCTCGTCAATCAGAATGGAGTGTGGAGTCAGATTAAGATGCAAATGTGCTTCTGGGAAAAATAAGTGCAAGTAGAGGAAGTAAGCTGCAATCTGTCTTAAGATGTACATTTTCTCATCTTCTGAAAATATGTCCTACCCTCCTATAGTAAAATGAGAAGAATTTAAAAGCTCACTCTGCAGTATCTTATGAAGTGTGTTGATGGAGAAATTCTCATGCAAGAAGTAAAGTTTCTTAGTTTCTTGGTCCAAACTCACTCCATACAGGTTGAGGAAATTCTCATGAGTTACCTTATGCAGAAGATCGATCTGCCGTTCTAAACTCTAAAGCATCCTCATTTTGCAATACTCCCCAAACACCTCTCTAATGATTACCTAAGCAGTTGTAAATAATATAGAGGTCCTTACTGGTTTACTGTGGTATACGCCCAAGTAGATTATCTCTGTGTCGTGGATCTCTAGGATGCTACCTTTTTGAATACCCACTTTCTTGAAATCTATGAGCCTCACTCTTTCTTCATTAAAATCATCTTTGGTTAAGTAGTAGTCAATTTAGAAAGGAGTGAGAACTTAGCTGCTAAGTTCCTCTATTGAGAGATTCAGGCTCGGATCTGAACAGAGCCAACTCTGGACAAGCAAGGGGTGTGCAACAGTTGGAGTTTCTCTTTTCAATAGATGGAAGCAAGACTTGAGACGCTACAATCTGGGAAGTAGTTCAAGAAATGCAAATGACTCTTGATTTCGAAGATAAGCGATCTCCAATGGATTTTTATTAAACTAGAAAGGAATTATGAGAGTGAGATTTCTTACTTTGTTCTTGAGAAATAAGTCAATCTTCAGTCTCTGAGACATGAGAGTATGTAAGACATCCACCTATCCCCAGAAGCAGCAAATATGTGCTATTGAATTTCCAAACTATAAGAATGAGAATGAGTACTTAAGAATTTACCTTTTCTTCTACTTAAGTTAGAGACTTCGAGTAGCGGGATATGAGTTTCGACTTTACTAAATTCCCATCACCATCTCTTTCAACTACTAGCAAAAGTCCCATTCTTCCTTATTCATCATTCTCTATAATATTTAGAGAGCCTTCATCAACTAGATTTAAGCTGTCTAAGACTTAGGAAATATGCTTTCTCTCCTTCTTTTATAATGATACTGCTTATTCGAGAAGAGCTGAATTTATGGAGAAAAACTGTATCTGCTTAGTGTTCGGTTTGAAAAGAGATCTGAATTGAGAATCCTGATTCAGGTATTCGTTGTATTCTGTTGAATTAAGATCTAGAATGCATTCAAACCCAAATGTGTCGTTCTCCATCCTCTCAACTCAAATGCTAAAAGCTTTAGTCGAAGTTGTTAAATCTTTCTCTTCTTCTCTATGATTGCTGTCTAAAGAAGCAGCATAGAGAATTAATCAGCGATAGTACTCTAGCTAATCTTCTTATTCTGCAACCTACTTCTATTTATCTTTAACAGTCTCTGTTCTTATTTTTCATGAAGCAGTGGGATCACCTGCCCTCTCCAGATTTTTGCTGTTTTATATCTCCTTATCTCTCACTCGCTCCTGCCTGTAGTCAAGAAAAGGATTTTAGCTCTACGATTTCAAGATTGTGCTAAATTTGTTCTTGAACTCAGCTACTTTCAAACTTTCCCTAAGCTATTCCTCCACTACCTGTTCTTCTTATTTTAACGCAGCCTTTTTCTCCATTATTATAAATTTTTGTCTACCTCTCTCTCTCTCTGTGAGCGAGTAAGAGATAGAATTATTAGATTATTTAGAGTCATAAATATTAGAAAATTAAAATGAATAAGTTGTCGATGAGGCTGCTTCAATAGCAGCAGACTGTGCGAACTGCTGTCCTCTCAACCCCCAGCTCACTGCTCTAGTTTTAATAAATGGCCTAGAACAGATTGAGTTTCCTTGGACTCTTTCAAATAATTGCATTTGCTATTTATGTATGGAAGACTTATGGGATAAGTTCCCTCAAGAGGAAACTTGCCCTACTACATGAAGAAGTACGATGATTACCTGAAGCCGAGATACTTCGATACTGTGCGCCGCACTCCAGACAAGTAAGGAAAGATCAAGGTCAAGCCATCTGATCCCCTTTGGCTGGACGAAGAGAAGGAACATATCCATGGAGGAGTCTGGGTGGTAAGTAGTAGTCGCAAGACTTAGATTATAGCATCCTAGTTCTAGTAATAACTATAGTACTTTTCAAATTACAAGTCCTCAATTAATCATCCCTATTATTTAGACTATTGAGACCATCAAAGCAAAGAACAACTACAAACTAGCACTGAGGCATCAAGCTAAGATCCTTTATCACATATAGAGAGATATTTAAGCACTTAAGTTCAAGAAATAATTGAACATGGCCAAGAGAGAAGTCCACGACCCAGAGTTTATTAACAACCTTGAGAAATACAGACCTAAAGTCGAGGCTTAACACTTGTCTGCAAGAGCAATCATGGGCGCCCTCTACGCTATTTACAAGATGAATTATGGTACTCCTTCATATCTGGAGTTCTGGGAGAAGAAGATGAAGGACAACCTCGAGATGCTTCACATCCAGGATGTCGTAGAGCTCCTAAAGGGCTTTAACATGTCACTCCACCTCAATCCTGAGTAAACCTTATTACACTCACTAGCTCATTAACTCTATCTTCATCTCCATTATGCTAGTTTACATTCACGAGAAGCTGAATAAGGTGTACAAGAAGGTACTACTGGAGAAGTGGGCCGCAGAAGCCACCTATCATCAGCGTATGGGTCACGAGCTGATGGTCGAGATGGACTTCCTTGGCTACTACGATGTGGACATCTGGATGAAGATTCACGACGACATTCTCCACAAGAAGCGCATCAACAATATCCACTTCTTCAAGGCATACTATGAGACCTTCACCCGCATCAACGAAGATCCTAAGAACCCTCTCTACAAGAAGCTGGACAAGGCACTCGCTATACTCACAACCAAACACTACACTGCTGATAGACAGTGGCGCTACACCCTCGAGGAAGGAGGACGCATGCGCTCTCTACAGGAGCTGATTGATAGAGCCGACGACAGGAAGCTAGAAGACTTCATCATTACCAAGCAAGACGTTGACAGGAGAATGCTCGAGCAGGCTGAGGCCATCGAGAAGAAGCTCAAGAGACTCAAACTAGCTAAGCTGGACAAGAACCTGTTCGACGAGATCATTGAGGAGATGACCAAGGACAAGAAATCAATCCTAGAGATGCAGGCTGAGCTGGATGTGGATGAGGCATCTATCTTCGACGCACAGGAGAGAATCGCAAAGAAGAAGCAGCAAGCCATGTTCAAGGATAAGGTTCCCGAGAAAGGAGCAGAGAAGGGAGCGGCTGCTGGAGGTGAAAAGAAGGGAGCTGAAAAGGGAAAGAAGGCCAAGGCGGGATGACGAACTAGAATCTGCAGATCATTCACTCACCCTCCCTTACTCACCTAGTGTTTGGAATATTTAATTTAGCAACCTACTTTTGTTAATCAGATGGATTATTAATGATGCTGTAAGTCAAGGTTTATATTGTTGCTATCTCTTATAAATTCTTGGTAATAGACTCAGGGGTGCATGCAGATATTGAACAACATGCTGAAGCTGATGACGACAGCCAAGAACATAAGCATCTCGAAGGAGGACATATTCCTAGTACAACGATTTGAATCAGCAAGGAAGTACGAGATTGAGAAGTCCAGACCCTACATAGGCTACAAACTGCTCTGGATTCTCAAACTATTCATTGAAGGCAAGTCCTACCCCACTGGCTACCTCACTCAAGACAAGCATCGCATCCACGTCTATGATCTATCTAAATATTGGACTTTAAAGTTATAAACAAAATTTTATTTATGATATCGCCACCTTCATCACCAACGACTACGTGCTAGACGAGCTGCTGTAGTTCGACTGCGAGCAGTTCTTCAGAGTGGTCACCAAGCTCTACTCAAAGACAGTAGCTTTTAAGTTTCTAGAGGAGCAGAGAGACTACCTCTCAAACAACCCAGTGAAGGGAGTGGGACTCAGTCCAAGCCCAACCAAGGTAATCAACCAGCTCTTCCTCGCTAAGTGCAAGGGTAACGAAGTGAGGCTTTAGCACTATTACAAGTTCCTTATCGCAGTGCAGGCACTTCATGAATACCAGAGACCAGAATCTTTAATGAATAAAGATTGAATATATCTTTTTATTTATTTATCTGACCCGTTCCTGTTTATAGACAAAGACCTGCTGCTCGAGGGAATACTAAAGACCTTATAGAGATCCAGTTCTTCAAAAGACTTAACTGAGCTAGACTCTACGGACCTCCTCTCTAACTTGACCATCTCTTTTAATTTAATGAGCAGTGGAGGTTCTCTAGGAGCCAACTCAGGCGGAGGAATCTACTCACCTTAGGAAGAAGAGCAGCTGCTCATTAAAGCCATTCAGAATAAGAAGTATAAGGACGAAGCCATTGACAAGATACTGCAAGTGCTTGAGTTGTCAATAAGGATCCACCCTCAGCTCAGGATCTTCCTAGTTGAGAGGAAGAAGGACTACGTGCAGTCTTTTAGACTCAACATGGCCAGCACTTCACTCAAAAAGAATATCTTCGAATGGATCTAAAGAGTGGCGCATTTAGTATAGCCAGTTGTATTTATTAAGGATCAACAAGACTTTGTCTAAATTAGCGAGCGAAGGAGGCACCACTGTAGATCCAAACCACCCTTTCCATTTACTGAAGCAGGCAGTTTCCAAGAGAGTCAGAGATCTAATACTGCTCAGTGATTCCGATTGTGTTGCTCTGATAGATAGGTGGTTTGAAGACTCCTATCAAGAGCAGCTGATATTAGAGGAATTGGCTGAGCATCCGGAAATCCAATTCAACTATGTGCGTCGCCTCATTAATCAAAACGAAGAGAGGATCAAAACCACGATCGCAGAAGCCACTTATTCATCACAGAAGAAACCAGATGCTTTGCGATATGTCCAGTACTTAGTGCTACACACCCGTCTTCTTTGCAAGTTTGAACGAGATAAAGTATAGGAATATGTGAGAAAGGACTACTATCCAGTCACTGAGTGCTTGGAGATATGTCAATAGGAAAAGATACCTAGAGCAGTTGCTGAGCTATTGAAGCGAAATGGAAATTTCTTGCAGAGCCTTAAAGCTTACCTGCAGATTATAGAGAAGGAATTAAGCAGAGTAGATATGCTAGAGGAAATTTACTAGAACTCTAAGCACCTCAAACCCTCAAATAACGCAATAATCATCATAAAATTACCTTTTGATATTTAAGCTTTTGCAACTAGCACTGCTAAGTTGCTTAAGAAGAGTGGGCAGATCTAGGCCTATCATTTCGAGTTTCTTAACTGCTAGAAGATGGCAACCATCAATGACTTTGACTGCCTACTAGAGAGGGCTCTAAAAATAGCCGACAAGCAGTAATCAATAGTAGGAGAGGAAGGCTGGTTTACAATCCTCGAGTTCCTTTCAGACTATAGGAACGGCCTTCAGAAATCCCTCTTCCCTTAAACTGTTGAGTCCTCCCAGGGAGAATAAATCCAGCAGATTCTCAAAACTAAAGACAAACAGAAACTAGATCTGTTGAAGGAGTTTGTATTCTAGAGGAAGAATTATGTACTAAGGCTTGTGCCTACCACAATATCCTTACAGACTTTGACACAGAGACTGAATCTTGATTTCAAGTAAATCAAGGAGCTCTATGATTTTAAAGTTAAGGCAGTTCGAAATAATGAAAAGTATCTTAAGCTTGCACTATCAATGCATTCTAAAGAGCTCATGCAAATCAGCAGCGAAACTTATTAAGAAACGGTAAGCACATACCTTTGGCATCTTTATAATTTTCTTGTAGAATCGTGGCTTGAATATTCTTATTGAGACAAGGTGTGATTAATGCACTCTGACACTTTAACTTCCTGTTCAGAAAATCCCTCTTAAGGTTTTCAAATGTGAACACTCCTATCACTCAAATTGCTTGTTATTCAATTTTTGCTTGAAAGAAGACAAGTGTCCTAAATGCATTAAGCAGAGGGTAGAAATAGAAGCAAAAGAATCTTCTTAAAAGAAACGCGGTAGAAAGGAAAGTCAGTCCACAGCAGACTCAAATGAAAGCGGCAGCTCTAGTAAGGAGAAAAATTTGTAGCAGATGCAAGCCCAGGCTGAGATGGCATTCTTGAGTTCGCCCTCTGATAAAGCCTACTAATAACAGCAGCTAGGTAATTAACTGCTGATTAAACGCATGGAGGTATTTGATTCTTCTCTTGAGTCTCAGGGCTTATCAAGATCAAACTTTATGAGTGTATGAGATAAGTTAATGCATAATTCTAGGTGAAATGAAGTTGTTTTCATTATCAAATTTTGATTCTCCTTATAAGAAACATAGACTTAAATAAAATCTTGACTTACCTCTTCGGAAGATTGAGAAGACATGAGGTACAACAGAGCACTGATAAAATATATCCTTTTAATTTTATAAAGTGATGAGGCAGTTCTATTCACAAGTGACAATTAAATCAATCTTGTTAGGGTAGTCTGAGAAATCTATTTACTGGACCACTCTCTCCAGCCCCTTGTAATCTTTCCTCTCTTCATAGTAGGAAATTATCTTTTGAATTATATCTGAGGGGATATGCTCCTTCTTCAGCTGGCTGCTCAGCAAGAAAGGCTCAAGACTGGCTATGAATTACTTCTCGAGTCTATTCTCTTGGAAAATTGCAAATATCTCAGTAAAGAGGAAGAAAGTGGCGCTTATAGATATGCAAAACTTTAATCTACCTATAGATATATGACTCATAATTATAGAAAACTCGATAGCTAGTTTGGTGGCTATGGAATCTGCTTTCTGTCCCCCCACCGATAGAGTACCTGCAGACTTATCCTCTGAAGGCTTGAGAGCTTGTCTGTTAGTTTGAATTTTGTAGATGTACTACTGCACACCCTCCTTTATCATATCCTTCATGAAGCCCTTAAGGATTCCCTCTCTGACTTCCTTCTCATCTGGCACCTTCCCATAGCCTTTGAGTTCTCCAAAGTAGATCTCAATTGCTATCTTTAGCACTTGCAGCCACTCTGCGTTCTCTTGGAACTTAAGATAGTCCAAGTACTCTCGCCAAGAGATAAGTACATCGATTCAAAACGTATTTAGCTTATATAAGAGAAAAGTTTTGCGCGAACCAGAGTCTTACCACAGAGGAAGAAGACTGAAAGCTTGTGACGTCTCACCGACTGATTGAAGTTCATTACCATTTGGCACTGCAACAAAGAGGATTTAATATCTGGCTACTCAAATCCCTTTTCAAGTTCACAATGTGAAGTCATTCCTATCACTTTCTAATATGAATTAAGATATGAATGTGTTTCTCAAATGGGTTGTTGAGCAGATCATCTTTTTTTGCGCTCTCTAGGAACTTGAAATGTCCCTAATGGAATTTAGTAGTATATAACACTTTGACTTCTCTCCCATTCACAAGCACGAACAAGATTTAGAAGTGAAAAAAAAATTATTAAAATTATTTTGTTGAGATTGAGTCTCCAATGAAATAAAGGGAGTTGATTTCTTGATCAGAATAGTAAAAACCATCCATCTCCACAGTCTAATCCATATACAAATCTAAATTTATAGTCTAGGTGCTTTCATTGATGTAGACCAGTTGGATTAGTCGGTCCCAGGCAAATGCCATGATAGGGACTGTCCTCTCTCTATGAGAGGGAGTGAGTCCATAGCCCCAGTCTATGTATGGAATTGACTTTTCCTTGCAGAAGCTTGGTCTGTTGATTTGAAAGATTTCTTTTATGTTAGGCCTCATCTGACACACCACAATCTCACCCAGCGAACCAAATGCTACCAAAGAGCTATTGTCACAATACTTATGAACTATAAGATGTCTAATCTCTTTATATGAATTTAATTATGGGGGTACAACTGATTTCTATCTAGCAAAACAGCTAATATAAAGGGGAGGGAAATTAATTTACTTTTTGTGGAGTGAAAGCGTGGCTGTGCCCTTCAGTCTAGTCTTGAACAAGAACTGCGCCTCTGATGAATATCCTCCAAGCATCTTTTTGTTGAACCTGATAACATCATATAAACTAATATCATTTCTAGAGTGAGTATTTAAGGAATGATAAGTTGCACTCTACCGGCGTCTTCGCATGAAAGGGCGCACACATTTTCATTCTCATCGATATGGTAAACTTTCGCATTCACGACTTCACTTGCATGCAGGTCATTCATGAACTTAATTAGCTTGTAGCCTAAATATAGAGAGAGAAATATATGAAATATTTAAAGCCAACTAAGTCCCACAAAGCAATCTGGCCTTTCTTATAGCCACTGATTAAGAAACCTCCATCGTCACTTATGTCCAAGGAGGTGACCTTGTTATTACTCCCCACTATAGAGTCTTCTTTCAGAGGCTTCATCTCCTTCTAAGTCTTCATGTCGAAGACTCTTATAATTCCTGAAGAGTTGCCTATGAAAATGAAGTCCTAGATACACACAAAGCATAACATAAAGCTTTTTACTGAGATGATAGTGAGTGCTGAGACCATGCCCTGTAACTCATGATTCTTAGTTTGATGGAGTTTCTTGGCTATATCCTTAAACTCATGATAGGTGAACAACTTCTTTGTGACGTTGTAATGGCGTTTATCCAACTGTAAAATCTAGCTCTCTTAGTTTTCCTACTCTGGGTTCTACTCATTCATGCGCTCGTTCTTTTCTATGATCTCTAGGATATCCATGCTCCCCACATTTTGCAGCTATTGTGCTAGAGTTGGAGCTGAGTTGCTGCTGAGCGTAAAATCTTTTGTCAAATCTTTTATGTTGTCTGCTCCTTGTGCATTTGATTTCTAGTTCTTAGAGAGATCTCAATATATGGTAAATGAGAAATGTAGAAATGTAGAAAAGAATAGATTATCTGCCTTCTTTTTCTTGCTTGCAGCTGTTTGAGCCAGCAATCTTTCAAGTTCCTCGTCACTGTCGTTGGAGTCAGATGATAATTTCAAGTCAAGAGCTAATAACAATATACAGACTAAAAGTGCTAATAACAATATTTTTGGCTGCCTTGATTTATTCCTCTTTGGTAAGCTTGGGCTTTGAGTTTGCTTGGAGAAGTCTCTGATTCGTGTCCAGCTGCTGCTGACCACTTATGCTCCCCATCAAAGAGATTTGCTTC
>JAJKFJ010007685.1:0-16272 GCA_027382625.1 Tetmemena sp. SeJ-2015
CTTCAAACCTTTTGTTGATGGTCTTTTCCGCAAGTTTATGCTTCAAGTTAGTCTCACCATCTAAGTTTTTAGTCTCCACATAGCACACACCTTTGGGCTCACTACTTCTAAGTAGGACTAAGTCAGCTGGGAAGAACTAATCGCATTGCACCCTCACTATCTACCCTACCTTTAAAGAATGCCAGTGCTGTTTCTTGAAGGTCTTAGTAAAATAAACCAACTTAATAAGTGAATTAGAGAATTGTTTTCAATAGTAAATTTGAATATTATGTGTGAGTGTTGTGATCAAATACCTCCACCATTTAAAAGTTTTCGTTTCTATCTGAGACATGGCGCTTGTAGTCTTAAAAAAAAATATGAGAAGCAGCAATTTATCATTAAATATCTTCGAATATATCTTTGATCATGGAAACCACAATAACGAAAGTCAGAGGCATCAACATCACTGGCTTGCCAGCCGATATAGATATCACAGGAATCATCTGCATGAAAGCTATCAGCAAGAAGTAGAATACAATTATATGTACTTATATATTCATCATAGGCTTGTAATTAGACGTTAGCGAGCTTTGAAAACTGCTCAAGCAAATTCTTGGGCAGGAAGGTTAGGAATAGATAATTATCATTATCTAAAGTAATTTGCGTTAGGAAAGTGTACTTGGATGTCTTGACTTTGTTATCTCTATACGACCTGGTATGATGTCTGACGTACTCAGGAGTCAGCTCAGAAGGATTCGGGTGGACTATGACTTGTCTGATGCTCGGGTCGTTCATAAATTTTTCAAATTACAATTAATCAACTAGAGAGAGCTTCTCCTCAAAAACTATAAACCACAAGTATGAGCAAACTGTAGTCATCCATATTTAAACTTAGAGCACATCACCATTTCAAATACCGTTAATATAGCTACCTTCTTATTTAATAATGTAAGTTAATAGATTCTTTATTATATTTTGAGGCTATCTGTAACTCTTAGAATGGTACTTACTTGGAGATCTGGAGACTGTGCAAGATGGTCATCTCCATTGTTATGGTCTCCATCTGCTCTGAGAGTTGTTCTGTTTTGATCTGTGGCAGTATAGTTGATACTACTGGTATTGTTAGGTTCCTTGTCTAAGAGAGGTTCCATTATATCCTTCGATTTACTCATTGTTATTATTCACTTAATAAATAAATAGATATATTAATTAAACTAACCTCCCACACGCTTTAAATACCCTTTAAAGCCACAAATACTTAAATATATACTCACTCTACAAACAAGTGAAGCCATAGAATCAAGTAATTTTACACAAAAAATAAAATATTGAATCAGAGAATGCTCTCAAAAAGAAATTTCGTAATCATTTGAGATGACCACGGATTGCTTTAAAACCCTTGAGAACTACGCTATTCGGATTTTTTCCATTATAAATACTTTTTAAAAAGGTAGAATAGTAGTATAGTTAAAAATTGAAAGAGAGTAAAGTTACTTTGCAATGAAATCTGTTAATTATTAAATATCTTTCTGTTTCAGATTCAATTCTCTTCACAATACATATTTATAAAGATAACTCGACAGTGAATAAATATATTATCTTTTCTGTGAGGAAGCTAATGACTTGATTTACAAATTTGAGGGCAGTATCTTGCTTGGAGCTTCTTCCATTTATTTGTAAAATCTTTAAGCAGTGAGAACATAGTACTCAGAGGAAGCAGCTTGAGAAACACAGCCCACGTTATTGGTTTCATCGTATATGCCGGCCATCAAACTAAGATTATTAGAGACATCAATAAATTTATTATACTTATTTAAAGAGATGCATGAATTTAGTGCCAAATTCAAGATGTCCAGAATTGAAAGATAAACCAACAAGCAAATCATAAAATAAGTTACAAAATTAATGACTTCTTTTTTCGTTCAAGTGATATGCTGCTTCATCGGCGCCATCATAACTTTTTGAAATCTATCAGATAGATTTGAGTGACGAACAGTACTTGGCCCTTGAAGATAATATGAATGCTGGACTTGTGATTTATGGAGTGGTTAAACAAACTGGTACTTGGATACTCATTTTCACGTAAGTTACATATTAGAGTTAACCATATTTTAGAAACTTTGTGCCTATCTCTCTACTAGTCACTCTCGAACTTGTGAAGTTCCTTTAAGCCATCTTCATCTCTTGGGACTAGCACATGATCGATGAATCTTCTTTAAAATTGATTAAATGATTGAGGCTAAAATAATTTATTTTGAAGCTACTCTAACCCCAGCAGGAATGAATAATAGGATGAATCAAATCTTAACGAGGAATTAGGACAGATAGAATACCTCTTCTCAGATAAGACAGGTACTCTTACTCAAAATGTGATGGAGTTCAAGAAATTCTCTGCAGGAAACTATGCCTATGGCACATCTAATCGTAACTTATATATCAAAGCTTAACTCTATATTGAAAATAAGATCTGCATTCATCTGATTTAAAGTTAATATTAGCTAAGGTGCCTTCTCACAAGAAAATAGAGAATGTGAATTTCGAGGACCCCGTTTTCCAAGAGCACTTTGAGAACATCAACTCAGTCAACTATAATGACATTAGGGAAGTCATGCTTCACTTGGCTCTCTGCCATACTATCATTCTTGATGAAAGAACTGGAAATAGTTTTACTGTTTTACTGTAAGTAAATTTTGAGCTTCGCCTGATGAGTTAGCTCTTGTAAATGGAGCCAAGTTCTTCGGAGTGACCTTCCTGAAAAGAGACGAAGACAATAACATGCTCATCGACTTCAAAGGAGAACGCTTGCAATTCAAGTTTATGACTCCTTAAAATATTCAAGCATCTAACATTTAAGTTACTGAACATTTTGGAATTCAATAGCACTAGAAAGAGAATGAGTGTAGTTGTGAAAGATGTCTACGGCCAAATTAAGCTACTTTGCAAGGGAGCTGATTCAATTATCATGCCTCTACTTAACTAGAGATCTTCCCCTGCTTCCTTAAATATATTGACTGCCACTCAAAGCTTCGTTGATAAGTTTGCTGAAGAAGGTCTGCGTACCCTATTACTGGCAGAGAAAGTACTCGACGCTACTGAATACGCAGCTTGGAATTCGGAGTTTGAAGCAGCTATGGCTTCAGTGCAAGATAGAGATTAGAAGGTTGCAGATGTAAATGAGAAGATTGAAGTGGGCATGGATTTGATTGGTTCAACTGCCATTGAAGACAAACTTCAAGATGGCGTGCCTGAGTGTATTCGCTTCCTCAGAGAGGCTGGAGTGAAGGTGTGGGTTCTCACTGGAGATAAAGTGGAGACAGCCATCAATATTGGATACTCAAGTGGACTTCTCGATAACAATATGGATTAATTCCTTATAACTGAGAGGAGCGTTCCCGAGCTCAACGAAGCTATCAGCAAATCTATTGGTGATGCAAAGGCCGTATCATCTTTGATCTGCAATAAAAATCATAATCTTTAATTTAGGCAAAAAAGCTCTGATTGTGGCTGGAGAAGCCTTGACTGTCATTTTTGGCAATGAACCTCTGAAGAACAAGTTCCTTGAACTCTCAGACATGGTTGACGTAGTGCTTGCTTGCAGAGTCTCTCCGAAGTAGAAAGCTGACATCGTTCAAGTAGTTAGAGATCAGAAATTAAATTTGTCATTTTCTAATATTTATGATGAGACAGGTTCCCTTAAAAGACGACACTATCAATTGGAGACGGAGCAAATGATGTTAACATGATCTGACTTGTTTTTAGAAGATGTAAATTTGATCACTACAGCTCATGTCGGAGTTGGTATCAGTGGATTGGAAGGACAACAGGCAGCTAGAAGCGCTGATTTTGTGATTGGGCAGTTCAGATTCCTAAAGCCCCTTCTCTTCGTGCATGGAAGAGAGGCCTATCGAAGAAACGCTTACCTAGTATGCTATAACTTCTACAAGAATGCACTCTTCGTCCTTCCTCAATATAAAATCATTAGTAGTAAGTATGCTTGTATCTTTTCTTTGTTAATACTGGTTTGGATTCTTCTCAGCTTTCTCTGGTCAAACTTTATATGAGGCAATCATTTATCAGCTGTACAACATCATCTTTGCCTCAGTACCTATCGTCTGGTATGCAATTATGGACTTCCAGCATGAAAAGGAGTACTTCCTTACCACGCCCTCTGCCTACAAAATTGGTCTAAAAAATCAATGCTTTGGTACCCGCGTCTTCTGGCTATGGTTCGGAAATGGAGCCTTCCAAGCACTTATTGTAATGTTCGTTGGACTCTACTGTATTGACAGAGGACTTGATGAGGATGGACTCAACAACGGACTTTTTATTAAGCTACCCTTAAGCATATTTATTGCTTATAGTAATAAAACTTTTCTTGGCTGGCTCAGTTGTCTATGCTGGAGTAGTGATGATTGCTAACATGAAGATCTCATTATTTGTATACATTGCCATAATTAAATAATCTTAGGGTCCTTTAACATCTTCCAGTTCTGGGGAGAGCTGCTCGTCATCTCCTTTAATAAGAAAAGACATCCATTTTTAAAAGTTGTCATCCTATCCATTCTATCTTACTTCATAGTACTGACTGTCATGGACAAGATAAGAATCTCTTCAGACCTGATCAAATATACACAACAAATGAATCTCATTTTGATTGGAGTGTCTGGAATGCTGCTGACCCAACCAACCACCTACTTCTCCCTGTTCTTCATGCTCTTCCTTACCTTCACAGTTGATAAGATAAGCTAGGACCTAGTCAACTATTTCGTAAACCTTAGCGACTCACGCCAGAGTGCTAAGGATGATGCAGAGAGAGAGTTTTATGATAAGATGATCTTGGAGAAGCAACAACTGCCAAAGAGAACTTCTACCATTAAGCGCAGTGGCTATGCCTTCGCTCAGGAAGATCATTCTGCCCCTCAGCTTCTTGAAAAGTTCTCCAAGGGTCTCAAGAATAAGCTGCAACTTTCAGATGAGAAGAGGAGACTTCTCGCAGTTGAACTAATTATAACAGAGAATTCATATTTATAATGAAGATGATGATGAATGAGAGGTTTGATTTAATAGAAGAGAATGAGACTTAATCTATTCTCATTCAAATAGCATTTGACTTTGAAATAAACGACTAAAGCAACACACACACGTCTGCACTGCTTTAATTTTGTTCTTTTTACCAATTTAAGCAAGTCTTTAACAGTCGCATCATTTGAATTCATCACAAGGATTAGTAATAACAATAAATCAATAATTTACTAAGAAAACCACGTCATATTTCAAGCTTTTCCTTCCCGATTAATCGCTGCAAAAATATGATACTTCAAAATCTGTAGCATTTAATAAATTCTCAATTATAAATCAAATCTAAAAGAAAAAACTAATAACACAAAGAGGAAAATGAAACGAAAAGATATTATCATTAAAAGAGGAAAGGTTATGTTTGAGCAATATACCATCGTAAGTAATTCTTTTTTGGGTAAAAATAGTCATCGAAATAAAATACGCCCTTTTAAAGCTTGAGGTATCTGTGAGGGCAACTATTATGAAATTAGATTTGTTCCATTTTATTTCTTTTGATTCTGAATCAGTTGATAACTGAACTGAATTATCGAATGCATAATATCTATCTACTTTAAATTTGGTTGAATTTCTATTTAGATGCTTCTTATAATAATAACAATGGAACCGGCTAATTAAAAATCCCAAAACTCTTATTAGGCTAACAGCAATCATAGCTACTAAGATTATATTACTGTCTTCATATGTTTATTTTTTGATTAGAACTCAAGCCCATTTGGTCAAAAGTAGAGAGTGAATAACTCACAGCTGAGGAGCAGCTCACTCAAACCTTTTCATCAAAATCAATCTGCCTCTCAAATTTTACACAATATATTTTATATATTTTAAATGACTTAGAGTGAGCAAATTTAAAAATAGGACAATCATCAGTAGTCATACAGCTAAAACTAGAATGGCCTTCAACTTTCTCCTTTCCACCACCAAAATTATTATCTCATCAATTAAAATATACTTTAAATGCTGAAGGCAGAGGTTAGGAGAAAAGCGGGTCAAATTCATATGGAGATTTCCAAAGAAATTAACAAAGCCAGATAAGGATGGGTACTTATTCCCCAATGGAGTATTTATTAAGTATTGTTACATATTTACATGGAATCTAACCCATAGATAAAGCGGGACAAATCTCAAACTGGGGCCGGAGGCAATATCAGAAGTTTCATAGATAAGATCATAGGGGGAGCAAATAAGAATACAAGAGATCGGAGTGCAGATTCCCACCAACAGCCTGAAATCAACTTCTACTTAGTTAAAAAACATAAGGTGATTATTTTTTTGAACTTCTACAATAATGGGTAAGGAGGGAAAGGACAAGCTTCATACACCGCTCAAGAAACTGCCTCTTTCGTCACTCAAGGGATTAGGGGAGATAATGATGTTGACCAAACCTATAACGCCTCATCCGTAATCTTCCAAGAGTCGAATTAGCACTAGCCAAACACCAATCAATAATTGATATAATTATCCTTTTTGAATCTTGTAAATCAAATTTATTTCACTCTTAATGGAGGAAACCTTCTGAATATTTTAAATCGCAATTAACACTAATCTTAAGGTTAGTTAGATTCATAGAACTCAGCTGATGGCCAAGCTCAAGTGCCAAGTTTCAAGCGTATTTTCACTTTTGAGGAAGCTTTTCCAACTTTTGTAAGTTCTTTATTACCAATTCTTATTAAAAGTTATTATAAAATGAGCGCTTAATCTTAACAAAACGTTTTACAGAAAGGTGCTTCCAAAGTTATTGGACAGCTGAAGAAGAAGAGAATTGGAGTTGCTGGAAAGCTTTTCAAGTCTTTTGAGCTTAAGATCTGCGAGTTGAACCTGCAAACAGGGATCTTTCAATACAGTGATAGGGAGTTCAAAAAGTAAACGCGGGTACCATTCAGGGTAAGATTCTATCATTTTAAAATTGAACATGTTGATTAACAGTCTTAAATATTAGGAGCTGATAAGAGTTACGATCTTGGCAGATGGGATGGGTTCAAAGAATTTCCCTTGGGCCTTTTCATTACTGACTTTGAATCGAGAGTATACTTTTGGGGCGAAGACTGTTGCAGACCGGAATCAGTGGGTGACTTATTTGGGGATGATGCTCCAGTTCAAGGAAATAGTTCAATTGCAATAACAGAATGAGAGATTCCCTCCACCTTAATTTTAATTTAATAGTGGCTTCTTATAATTAAGTTTTACCTTTTGTTGGTGAGCAGTAACAGCCTTATAGTGATAACATTGATACCTCTTCTTAGTAAATTCAGAACGAGAGAAACAATGCTGGAATTATTGAGCAAAATAGACTTATATTGGAGGGGGAGACTAGACCCAACTCACAAATTGAGGAAATAAAAACTCAAACTGAGTACGTTTATGGGGAGCAAACTAAGAATCCATTCGCATCTTAAGTAGAAGCATATCAATAATTTTCAGAGAATACTTAACATGGTTAGCACCAAGATTAAGCTCCAAAGAAAATATGGATACTAAATTTATATGATTGATTTATAAAGACTGAGAGCACTCAAAAAGCAAATAGCAGTAGTACGATAGATTAAGTGGAGTTTGCAAAGAGAAGGTAACGGCTAGCTCTGAATGCCCAAAAAAAGTAAAATTTGATAGAGTAATTCATTTAGTTTATCATATATTCTTATTTTATGACTTTCATAAGTAAGAGAAAAATATGCAACCCTCGACTATGGATAAGGCAAATGATAGTACTACTCTTTAGTAAAATCCTGTCCTAAATGTTGAGCACTAAGAAGACTCTTCCCTAGTTTAAAACTACTCAAGGAATTTGTAAGATGACGAAAAGCGAGTAGGTTTAGATTAAGCGTTACAGAAAAATTTGGCGGTTTCCAAAATTCAAGAAACTAATCCAAGAGGAAGGGACAATCAATTTGATAGATAAATGATATTTATATTATTGACTTTAGTCGTTAAAATCAGTTAGACTAGAACACAGCTAAAATTAGAGCTTCCTCAGTGACAGTTTAGTAAAGTATCAATAAATAAATTTATATTTACTTAAGTAAAGAGAAGTTGAATCCATAGATATGTCTCAAAACGAATAAGACACGTCTTGTGTAATAGTACACGGAGGCCCTTCCCCAATTTCAAATACCCAAGTTAGAAAATTAAGGCTCAAATCTTCAAACCGGTTAAATCAGAGCGTTAACTCAATTGCTAAACCACAAGCAAGAGGCATTCTTAAACACTAAAACGAAGAGCACAAGTAAACTCATTGTGATTAGAATTTGATTATGAATTTACATTTTAAGCTTTAGATCCCGACCTAAGAATAACTACAATAAGCACTTGAGAATTCAATCAGTCACCACCAGCCAAAGATCATGAGCAGAGATCAGTTGCGGAACAAAGGAGCACTCACTCAGCCTTAAACTTAGCTGAATAAGTTAAATGAAGAGGATGGGGTTGATAGATTTGCCAACCTAGAGATTAAAAATCCTGAAATTAAGACTATAACACAGAGTGAATCTTAGAATCAGCCAACTATGTTTCAAAGAAGAAATAGCATTCTGAAAGACTTGAAAGATAGTCCTATCAATACTAATCTAAAATTATTATAAAATTGATATAGTTATCAAAGAATAGAGCGCATCTGTGAATCTAATAGACACCTCTTATATTTTAAATTCAATAGAATATTGATGACGGCAAAAAATATTCCTCTTAGGTGGCTTCTAATCAAACTTTATAATTAAATTTTAAAGCAAATTTTAAGATAAACTCCAGTCCGAAAGGTTAAGTTATTAGATCAAAGCTAGAACTCAAGCAGGAAAACAATTAGCAAATCAACCATTTAATAAGAAAATGCGATTTATTTAATTTAACGATTTCCAGGCTGAGAGTAAGCTAAACCAGCCTTGACACCCATCAAGAGGTTGTTGTAGATCTTCAAAATCAAAGAAAGCAAATTGTCTAGGATTTAATTTCCCACTCTAAAGAGTATAATTTAAAAGATTATTCTGACGGAGTTGATAAGGTTGAATCTGAATCTGGTAACTATAATTATATTAATATTTTACAATAAGTTTTAAGAAGATAATAACTAAGATACTTCTGATATAAGACAGGAAAGAAGCTTTTCTTCGTAGCCCTCACTTCCCAATCTTGAAGCATTAGACTCCATGATGAGTAGTACAAGTTCAATTAAGCGTTTAGATAGCTACTCTAGCTTGAAGGAATAAGGGCCTAGGTTTGTTATCGGAGGTGCAAATTTTTAGCTTTTCCCTCAAAGCAAAAATCTATAATTTTAACTTAATGTATAATCAGCTGCTAGTTCAACAGAAATCTTCATTTCAAATGAATCAAATCTTTGCAAAAAACAGACTGAATTAGCAGAATATGGCTTAGAGCTTCCTGCCTGGCTCTTAATTTAAACTTCAGAATTAGCCTCTTCTTTCTTAAAATGATTCATAGGGTGAGCTGTAGTCGAGTCTTAATTTCATGAACACGGGAGGTAGCTCAAAGAATCAATAGCTAGCTGTAGTTTAAAATACCTCTTAGAGTGATCAATAAGACTTCAACTCTATGATTTATTAACAGAGAGATAACAACTTCCTTAAGAATCTTGAGCACAAAGTATGTTGTTCTAATATTTGTGCATTTTAACTTTCTTTTTAAATGAGAGTATTGGGAACTTCTTCATCGCTTGGCGGTTAGGGAGAAGGTGGCGTTAATTCAAGTTCTTCTTCCAATATGTTCAATCAACCCCCCCCACCCCATATCTTGATATTAAATTTTATATATAGAGAATTTGACCACTTAATTATTACATATAGATTTTTTCCTCTATATTTTGTGATTAAATGTTAGCAAACGATCAGTGAAAAGAGTTGACTCCAGTCTTTAAAATACAACTGAAAGTGTTCAAAGGCAGCTTTAGACGTCATAATCAAAATAATTAGCAGGCTGGCTGAATGACTCCTCTGTAGCTGTTTAAAGCTCAAATCTGAATTAGGATGGTTCAAGCTACGGTACTGATAAAATATAGAAAAATATAGACTCAAAGACCCAAAGCGGTCTTCAAAAAAGTCTGTATCTTAAAAAGAATCTAAGTCAATCGCACAAGGATAGGCAAACCCCTGAAAGTGCAAATCACTCTATAAACCTAAAGATATAAGAACAGTAAGCATTAGAAAAGCTAGGTGATATGAAGCCAGGCAACAGTTAAGATGAAGAAGATCATCCTAATAAAGTAACAACAAGCCATCAAAGACATGAGGCATATATTTTTAAAGTTAACATAATATATTTTTGAAGAGGCAGACTCTGAGAAACAATAGAAGAGAGCAAGCAGTAAGATGAAGACTCTATACGAATGGGATGATGATGTTAAATCTGGTGATGATGATGAAGATCAAGCCATAGTTATATCTAATGTTAAGGCCAAGAGTAAGTTTTAAGTTTTAATTCAACTAATTTTAATGAAAAGTCTAAGCTAGCAAAATAAACAAAAAATAACTTCAGAACTATAAATCCAGTCAAAGCTATCACAAAATTAGATGAGCTATAAATTGATTGATAAGTTTTTATTTGATTATAATGATGATTCATTTGAAGAGATATGGGATTGAAATAATAGAGTTTAATTTGATAATTTGAAGAAATTAATATTTTTTTCCAAATAAAATCAATTCAATGGAAGTCACATAATCTCATATGATAAAAATTAAGAATAAAGTATTTCTCTCAAAGGAATAAGTAACTGAAAAAAAGAATTTAATTGCAGCGTAGTTATCATGATTGACATTTAAATTGAGCATTTATTTCTAACAAAGGAAATAAAAGATTTGGAATATAAAAATATAGACTATTATTTGTAAGAGTCTTATGATTCCATCATTTTTGGGCTTGCTGCTTCTACTTGTATCTTATCTTTTCTTCAAGGGCTTTCTTTAGAGTGTCATAGTCAGGTCCACTAGTAGATGAGAACTCTCTTGATGCAGTTCTGGCAAGTTCAATGACCTTATCTTCCTCGATGGTTGGTAAACTCATATAGTAGAGTTCTTATTAAAAAATAAGTAAAAATGAAGAAAGAATATGATATGAAGTTAGGTTTACTTTGACAAAAGCCATAGAGAAGGAGAATGCAAAAATAGCAGCTAGGGGCAGCATACCAAACAGTATCAACGGAACTAACTTGCCCAAGTTGTAGTTCACTTGCACATCTAAGTACAAAACTTGATAGCTACCATGCACAGATAAATATCTCCTATTTAAATAGCTGAGTCCGCCTCTTCCATCGTCAGCATAGATCTTAAACATCAGAGTTGAGCCTTCAGCGTCCTTTGGCATGCCGTTAAGAGTGCGGTTGCCTGAAATGAACTTAAGCCAAGTTGGGGTCGTCTGAGTAAGGTCATAAGGAGTCATAGAGTAAGTGAGCGAGTCTCCATCTTCGTCTCTGAAAATGCTCTCTGGAATCTGGTACTCGAAGTACATGAACATTTGAGAAGTCACATGCCCAATTTCATTTAGCACTAATGGAGCTTTATTCGCCAAGATGTTCAGAGTGAATGTTTTACAAATAATTTGAGAAAATAAATATTTTAACGTTGCAGAGGCTGAGGCTTTGAAAGGGTCTCAAAAGCGAAAATACTGAAATATATTATAGAATGATCTGTAGCAAGGATCTTGATAGTGTAAGTTTTGCTCGTTGCGACATTTGCAAAGCCGTAGACGTTCCTGTTAACAGGAGAGAACATCATCCAAGAGGGCACGTCTGTCCCATCTGATTGCATCAAGTTAAGCACAAGGCTGTCTCCATCCACATCTTAGAATAGAGCATCAGGAATCACAAAGGAGAAGTCCTGCATAGAGCGCAGATTCACAGTTGGCATGGTCTGGCCGGAGCGGATTGTAGGGGCGTTATTCGAAACTACCTCAAAGTTTTTAAATGAGAAAATTATTCTTGATATTTTAATAGAGTTCATATAGACATAAGAAGTTGTAAGAACGAATGGGTCTGTAGCTTGCAACTAGAATATATAAGAGCCGACATCCGAGGAAGTGGGAGTTCCATAGAGAAGATTGCTCAAAGTGTCAAAAGTCAACCACCCTGGAAGTGCTGATCAATCTTATTTCTTATTGAGTTATAATGGAAATATAATTTGAATGACCCACCAGATTGCTGGCAAATTATAGTGAGGTTTTACAAGTCTATGTCCTTGAATACAGTAGAAGGAATTTTGAAAGCGTATGGTATGCCAACAATTGCAGTCTAGTCAGAGAGTGATCCATTCAAAGTAGGAGCCTGATTTATTATGATCTCAGTAAACTCAGAATAGCTAGCTCCGTTGTTATATTGGTATTTATCATTTTATAAAGATCAAAATAAACGGATGAGTTATCTGTTGCAGTAATGACTATATAGTTGTAGCCTACATTTGCAGTGCCAGCAGTGATAGTGAGCACTCCAGTTGCTGAGTTGATGGAGAGCCAAGATCCCACTGGAAGAGAATTAGCCATGGAGATACTGTATGTCAAAGTGGAGGAGGGAGTGATGTCTGTGAAGTAGCCAGCAAAAGATATAGTGTTCGTTCCTTGTGCGAATGTGAAGGAAGATGGTAGAACAGTGGAAAGATAGTTATATACTGGGACAGAGTTTATTTAATAAAAATTGAATGAGAGATTATTTTCAAAATAAGAGTTGATTGTAAGGACAAAGCTGTCAGTGGTAGTGCCGCCCGTAAATCCATCTGCAACCTATAATAAGAACTATAAGTAATAGAATATCTTACTGTGACTGTTATCGTGTAGGATCCTTCAACGTTTGTAGTGGCTATTTAAGATGAATAAATTGCATATTTGTAAATTATTCCTGAGAAAGTTAAACTGGCTGGATTGAAGTAGAGCCAGTTGATAAGATTAGGTGTGGATGCTATGTTAGTTGTGATTGTGAGGGTGTGGCCATCAGCATCACTTGCGAAGTTAGTAGGTATTTTATAGACGAATTGTTGGCCTGTTGTGATGCTCATGTCTGGTATCTGCGTGTTTATGACAGGAGCAGTATTTGTGAACGATATATTCAAAATTATATAATTATTTAAAGAATCAATTATATGTTAACTTATTTTAAGATATGGAGAAAGTAGTGGAAGCAGTGAGACCATAGGGGTCAGTGGCAGCAACCTTGATGTCAACATCTTGGACATCAGGAGCACTTCCTGCAAATGTTCGATTGGTTGGTGAAAAGCTCAGCCTACATATCATTAAAATGATTTAAATAAATAAAGGGATGCTATAATTATTATTTGAAGAGCCAAGATGGTAAGTTCTTGAGAATGGAAGAAGCATACGATGAGGAGGAGTAAGTGAGCACATATCCATCAGAGTCACCGAAAGTGCTGCTATCGAAAGAGTAGGTGAATTGAGTTCCACACTTTAGCACAAATAATATTCAGACCATATTTGTGTGAGACACTTCTAGCTGAAGGAAGGGATTGCATACTGAAGCTAAGGGGAGTTTGTTTGCACGGTCAGTTACCAATTTAAAATGTTCCTCTTTACAAATTTTATAATTCTTTTGAAATTACCACACCTAGACTACTTGATGAGTGGTACCTGAAATCACAAAGGTGCCGATTAGAGCTATGTAATAAATTCCTGGAGAGGAAGTTTTATTTAACATCATAAAATTGAAAGTGAGTTGATTGATTTTAGAAGGATTGCCAGACCACTGAAGAGAGCCTGAAGAGAAAGTGAGCCAAGAGGGGAGAGATGATCCATCAATGAGAGTGGAAGTGTATGTGGTGGAAGTTAGTGATCCCGAGCCAGCGTAGCAATACGAAGTCTATACGAGGGAGAAGGCTGTCTGGGTCTTGATGGTTTAGGAAGAAACAGATGTAGTGAAGATCAAATCGTTGGCACTACACTTGGAATACAAGCTAGTAGAAGTGATGCTTGAAGTTGCAGAGGTGAGACCTGATACTGGAGTAATCTTCTAAATCAAAGTATTTTTAATTTAATATATTGTTTGATTATTCGAAATGGCTTGGTTGATAAAATAGGTGTTTAGGGTGACATTAGTTTGCACAAGCAGCGAGGCTGTTGAGAGCAGTGAGACAGTCATAGTGCCTGGCATCGTATTTACAAAATTGAAGGCGCTGCATGTTCATTACATTATAATAATTTTCACTTAAATTAATTATGTTTTGTCTGCTAAGAGGTATCCCCAGTTGGCCACAAATAGATCATCGTTCGAGCTACTCTTAGCATAGGAACTTGACTTGTCTATAGTTGCTCCAACTATCAATCTCTAAATTAAATGTCATCAATATCTACAATCTATTATTCTAGGTGACTATTAAAGCTGCGGGTGTTATTGAGCCAGATCCATAATACGAGAAACTGGTGCGAGAGCCATCAAGGACTTTGAAAGTTATGATCATAGGTTTCTTGCTGCTCCCTGTATCTCTAATTGCTATTAAAATAAACATGATCGATATTTGGTTGCAAGAGAGTAATAGAGTGTCCCATCAGGACTCAGATCTCCATCTACTGAGGTAAGTGAATTGGCAGTATCTGCAACATGGTTGAACCAGTTTATTGCTCCTGTGGATGTCTAGAAGCAAACCACTGAGAACTAAGCATTTGAAAAGAAAATTTTATTAGAAAATTAAGCATTACCTCCTTACATGTTAACATTTATAAAACGTTGTTATTTATAGATTGATGTAGTCTGAGTTGGAGTTGCTGAATGGCTGAATGATAAGTGAGTTATCTGGAGTCAGGCTCATTCCCTTTGTAGGCATGATAGCACCTCCCGTTGCAGTTCCTAAATTTTGAGTCCAAAAATCACTGTAAGAAGTAGAAGTCAGCAGAGTTGCCTTCATTAGAGGTCTAGAAACGCTAGAGGCTGAAATCAAGGCATAACTCAAAGATTAACATCATTAAAATCAATAAGAACAGATAAGATTCGTAATAGTATTCTCCTCTCGAGTCAAATAATACATTCTGAGCTATTCATTCTCTATATGAGATTTGACATTTATTTTTCAATTTAAAGCTCTGATAGAGTAGAAGGTGGAGAAGTCGCCATAGGTTTTGGCCCAGTAAAAAGAACCGTCGCTCCCAATTAAGAGCAATACAGATGCCAGGCCTGTCTATCCTGTGGGTTGAAAAGATGTCTACTAAAATATAATCAGAGAATATACTAATGGTTAATGTTTTTGAAGAAATATTAAATTATGGTTTAGGCAGTCACCAAAATTTTACCTCCGTCCGGTGACAGAGTCATACTAGTTGCGTAGTTGGCTCCAGATGTCAAACCCCAGTAGACAAATATTTACAATGCTTTATAAATACTATGTGGGATAGATAGACAGACCAGTCGAGCGAGCCATCTGTTGTAGAAACTCTTTGCACAAAGACTTAATTGGCAGGGTTGTTAGCATTGAAGCTGTGAGAATTTGCATTACCTGCAGCATACATGCTATCTTAATTTCTTATATGAAGTAGCATAGAAGTAGTTATAAGTGAGTTCATCGATAGTCATAAAGCGAACAGTGGCAGTGGTGCCAGATCCATAGTAGACTGCCCAGTTCAAGGTCATGGAGGTACTCATAGATGCGTAAATTACTTTAGTCGTCCCTCCTCTTGATGCTGAAAAATACACTGTGCTCTAATAGTCTTATAATATAATCTTTAATAAAAACTTTAATTACATAATGTCTGTTACCATGTCATAAAATGCTAAATCATAACCAGTCTCATACAGATCAAATAATTCTCTTTATTTATAAGATCAGCAAACCAATTTGGATTTGTAAAAGCGCATTAAGGACTAACTAATGCGAATAGCGAAGCACTTGCTAACGCGAATATTTTCACAATTCTATCCATGTTATTATAATTAAGTTCCAGCTTTAATATTTTGCATCTCTTTATCAAATCCAAATTCCCTTTAATTCTATTTTTAGTTCCTTTCATCATCTTATAAAATTAAACTTTTTCCTCCTTCTTCATTATGAAACCAGAATATTTTCCAAGAAAGAATTTATAAGAAGATTAGAAAATTTCTGAGAAATAAAGTCCAATTATGAATTCCCAACCTGTGATAGAACATAAAACATGAAAGCCTCTTCATAAGAGGGTGCTAATTATTTAAGCTAATTTTTAAATTTAATTGATTAATTTTCGACATTTACCATTTTTTGAAATCATAACCACTCAATTTTTCTGATCTGAAATCATGCTCGCATAATA
>JAJKFJ010007688.1:0-16262 GCA_027382625.1 Tetmemena sp. SeJ-2015
GGATATTGAATTGAAAGTCTCTATGAGAAATACTTATTCGTTAAATTAATTTGTCCCTTCTGAGAAAGAGAATTATGAGATCAATTTTCTCCCCATCACTAATCATAATTCAAAATAAGAATTATATATCATTGAAACGAATGATAATATATATTTAGAGAATATCGGTTAAGTATTTATAGAGAAATTTCTTGATCGCCTTTTTAATTTAGAGCAAGAGGTATTGAGATATTGCTATTTCAAAGACCATAACCACTGCTCGTTCTTTCTATTGCAAGTATTTCAACATGTCTTGACCCTCAATCTTAATTTTAAAAAAAATTAATGTCTGGTTATTAAAAAGCTTATTTTTTGAATCTTAAGCTCGAGATTTTGCTGTAAAATGAACCCATTTTAATTGAACTAGATCAAATCTTGAATATAAAAATGCAAAATGAAATGATTTAAAATCTCCATTTATTAGGGGAAGGATTCCTTTCTGATTCATTTGACTGTAAGATTCCATTATTGGTAGAGGCACAAAATAGATATAGAAGCTTCCAATATTTGTAAAAATATTATACTCGAATATAATTCATAACTTTTCATCATAGAGTAAGGTGGGGAGGGATAGAAAATTCTAAATTGAGGATGCAGTTAATCATTAATACAACAAGTTTAAATAATCTGAAATATAAAATTCATTCCCTAGTATTATCAAGCAATAGTAGGAATTTTTTAATTAAAAAAGATGATTGGTAAAATAATAAATGGGGAGTTGCAACAACGTGGCAGTTTAAATCATAGTTTCAGCTGCAGATCTGCAGCTTGCTCTCAATAGTTTATCAAAAATTAATATCAATTTCTTCTTTAATCATCTTCACAGCACCTCTCAGTAATGAGATATGTCACACACACTCCTCTACATCACCATCATCATCTTAGTCTGAACTTATGTCGCTTATAACTCTTGACTGAGCACTCCCACACAAAAGTTACAATAATAAATAGTTCTAAGAATTAAGCTGAATCGAATATTATAAATATTATTTTAATTGGAGACACTTCAACTGCCACTCTTTTATTCCATTTAAATTTAATATCTAATTTAATTCTCTTTTTAATTAAATTCGCATTTATCTTAAGAATAAAGCTAAGTCAAAATGAGGTATGAAAGCATAATAGAACCTCATCATTTGCCAAAAATGATGAGAGAAGCGCAACTATTTGTTTTAAATTTGCTATGTTTTTGTTTCAAACAGAAAATTATAACCTTTTTTACATAATCTTACTTTAGAATTAGTATTCCTCTGGTTTCTTATGGCATTCAAGTATGATTGCAACTTAGAACACAAGATACTCAGAAATTGATATCTAAAATACCATCAACCCAGTATTTTCTAAGCTTTTAAATTTCCTAATGTCCAATCCTCAATCCCAATATAAATTATTCTTAAACTATTTAAAGAATTCTTAACTAAAAATCCTTTAGTAAAACGAAGGCATTCTACTTTAATTCAATCAAATATTACTTGCATATTTTGAGTAAGTTAAAAAGATTAAATCTTCTCATATTTTAGGAATGATTTTCACTTTAAAAAGATAGCTCAGATGTTCCATAAAGAGGATGCATTTAGTTCAAGAACATACAAAGTATGGATAATTATAAATTTCTTAAGTTTTTTTATATTTCTTCTCAGATTGATTTCATAATATGCAAGGGATAAATAAAAGTTAATTTGTTAATGGAATAGTAAATCGAGAAACCCCACTCCTTAAATACTTTACCCTAGATTGCTCCTCTAGAAAAGGATCAATCTACAGCAACTTTAAAATAGAACGAGACTATCAATTAGGTGCTAGAAGACTTCTAATACCAGTCAATACAAAGCACAGAAATTAAACTTCCACTTTAAGGAGATGAAAGCATTGGCTCTTAAGTCAAAAAGCTCCTTACCGCTCCTCTGAAAAATCCTCCAATTGAGGAAGTGCCGTCGCAGTTATCAAACAACACAGCTGGAGATGCAAAGGACAAAGAACCCGAACTACACTAGGATAGTAGTGGAATAGTCTCATAGCCTTTCTTGATGCAGCAAAAGTTGCAACACTTATCTCAAGAGAATATATAGAAGCAGTAGCCGAAAGAGTACAGATCAGCTGTTAAGCTCAAATTTTAGCTTATTTTGGTTTTAGTGTTTCAGTGATTTAAATAATCAGAGGCCTAGAGAATATAGTTGAATCAAGATCTACAACAGCTCAGGTTCTAAAAGTTGCAAGAGCAGAAGAGCCAAACTATCGAGCACTACTCGTAAGTTATAGACATTAATTTTATAAGGCTTTATTTAGGAAATCATTTGACAAGAGAAACTTAAACTATCTTGAGAAGCAGGGAAAGAGGAGAATAGAGTTCAAATAGACTGAGCAAAACTAGTTGTAGAATCCTTGTATAGCTTTTTATTTCATAGAATGAGCCTAGCAGCCACCGCAAAGATTATTATCCCCTTTTTCTAAGTGATTTAGATTCGAGTCTGTCCCCGAACGGTTAACAGTTTTCTACAATTAATTAGAGTACCTTGTCTCCGGAGGGAAGAAATACCTACTCCTCTATACCATCTTCAACACATCAAACTTCTTTCTAGGTTTAAGGCTTGAATATCTAGGTGAACGTCTAGCCTCCCTCTGCTGTTCAGAACCATGTCAAGATTCCTCATACTCAAAAGCATAACTTAGCTATGAATCCAAGACTTGTGGCTACGTCAGAGGATAGACATGCCAAGTAAGGAGTTCAGGCAAGAAAGTAACCGATAGCTTTGGATCTCTCCAGCAATCAACAGCTAGTTGCTACTTTCTTCTCCAGCCCCTCTGATCCCAAGGAGACTAGAGACAGGAATTTGCAACTGGAAAGTTTAAGCTTCAGCAAGAGACAAGCCAGATAAATGGCTGAAAGCGTGAGTGGTGGTCAAACTACTTATCCTCCCAGCGATACTATCAGCAATGAAGGATTGATATGATTAATGCTTTATGATAGTATGAAGTGGTGAAGCTAACTAAAATATTTGGGGGTGAGGGAAGAACTAGAGGGCCGTTCAAGCAGAAGGAATACTTGAAGGAAAATAGTGTCGAGGTAAAGAAGAATACGATTGAGAACATCCTGGGGCTAAATTAGTCTCAAACTAGAGCCACTTATTAACCCTATGTGTTGATATCTATACTTAGATAAGCATAAACAGTATCAAGACAAGCGATGACTTGACTTCCTCTATAACTAAGTTTATGAAGAGGAATGATGACAAACTAAAGGAGCTGAGCCTCAGCAAATACATCTACCTATTCTTAATTTTGAATACAACTTGCGAAGCATCAACAAAGAGCAATATTAGCTACTCACAGAGGACATTACCTTAATGTCTCCTCTAGACTAGCATAGCGTGAGTGCGTTCAGAGCAGAGGAAGTCATGCACAACTTCATATACAAGAGCTAGGCTTCAAAGTCACTCAATCGCTATGAGAAGTTCAAGAGAAATTAGAGACTTGCACAATTTATGGATTATATATAGTTTTGCACTGCTGAATCAGTCCTAAGACGTTTCAAACTGGAAGGAGATTTCTCAGAGTCTGTTCTATGACTAATTTTATTTTTCTTTTTGACTAGTAGTTCTCCACTAGCCTGCAAGAATCGAATCAGCAGTTGCTGAACAATACTCATAGCTCCACAACTTAGCATAATCATAGCAAGGCAAGTGCAGGGAGCACTCAAACTGGCTACAGAGAATTCAGAGTTGCAAATGAACTCAAAGAAGTCAACAGATGGCTTGATCAGAAGGAGATTACTCTAGAGGATAGACATATTTACCTAAAAATTCTGATTCATCTATTGTAACTTATTGATCTTATATAGCTTTCTTAAACAAATTCCTTATTTGATTGAGCTTATCATATTTTAATGAGAGGAGTACAAGAGATAGTTGCAAGTAGAGGGAGAGAAGCAAAGTGACTAAGAGAAGTATTTAGTGCAGTACTACTCAGTCTTCCACTCTGCCCTTCAAGAGGTGTCCAAGCTGCTGCCTGAGAAGTACACAGACCTGGTGCACTTGTTGAACAGGATTCATAACGGCTACAAGGACTGTTTCAACCTCTACTAGCAAAAGATAAAGCAGATCTTCCTCCAACAGGAGGAGACAGTCAGCAAGATGAGGCTTGACTACTAGAATCTGTAGCACTAGTTCGAAGACTTCCAGCAGAAGAATAACCTCGAAAACTACTAATATCTAAGATGTTTATTTCTACTTCGCGAAGAACTTGGACGCTGGCACGAGGGAGAAGGTGGTGAATGAGGTGAGGGAGCTCATAAACTCTGAATGGTCTATCCAACTGGACAAGAGCGTCATGAATAACTTTAAGTTCTCGGAGAGCACTCGCACACTTACAGACATCAACAAGGACTACGAGTCTGCTGTCAAGGAGAGACTCAACTTCTACATGATGTAAAACGAGCAGGAGCAGGAGGCACAAGCCACACTGCCTTCTAATTAGTTCTCCTCTCAGTTCAGCAACAAACTCAATTCCAATTACAACTTCGCAGTCCTCACCACTGCCAAGAAGATCACCAAGATGATTATAAAGAAGATATTCTTATCTCTGTTCACTTATAAAGAGGCTTTTGGCTCAGTTCAGACCACCCAAGTGTGAAGTGTCAGTGCAGACATCCTCATTTGATGAACTTAAACAGCAGTTCGAGACAACTATAAAAGCACTGGAGAGGTAGTTGGAAGATAAGGAACTGGAGCGTGAGACCATCATGGAGGAGATTGAGAGAGCCAAGATGAAGCTGGACAAGCTGACTAAGGAGAACAAGAGACTGGAGCAAGAGTTTGACTCTCTGAATGAAGCAGTAAACTCTTAGAAAGAGCAGTCTAAAGGGCTGGCTAATGAGAACGTGGAACTACGGTCGATGCTGAAGGACACCTAGAAGAGGCTTCACAGGCAGGAGGAAGACCACAAGATCAAGGATGTGAAGATCAGGCAACTGATGGACGAGAACCACATCTTCAAGTAAGAGTTGCCCAAGCTGCGCAAGAAGGTGATTAAGTACAAGGCTAAGTTAGAGGCTGCCCCTGTTGCACAAGAGGGAGACAAGATTGAACTTATTATTTCAAATTCAAAATCATTTACTTAAACAAGGAAGAGAAGAAGCTTCCAAAGTACAATCCGAGAGATCATGCCAACAAGGGCAAGAAAAATGGACTCAGCTTGGTTGCCCCTAGTGCCAGGAAGAGTGACTCACAAGTTCAGTCCCCAAGAAGCAGCAATAAGCTTAGGAATGGCTCAGATCAGTACGCAAGCACCCTTAACATTAAAAATATAATTGAGCATGTTTGCTTAATAAACATAGACAAGAATTCAAATGGCAGCATCTAAAAGCAGGGGCAAGAAAGTCCTAACCTCAGAAAGAGTTCACTCTTGGGCCAAGCAGCAGCAGGAGGATAGTAAGTTAGAGGTAATGGAAATTAAATAAGCAGTGGAGCTTCGCAGCCAAGAGTCAGCAGTTTAGTTTAGAAGGGCCAGAGCAGTGGATAGTATAGTCTTGAATTGGTTGACAATGAGCCACAATATCTACCCATTTTAATTTAAAAACAATAAGAAATGAAGACCGAAGCAGGAGCGATCAAACTTTACTTTAAATAGTTTTGTTGTTATCGAATAGTCTATAAGTGAAGTAAAACAAAAATACTGAAACCGATAGAAGACCAAGCAGGAGTCAATCAAGGAACCACAAAAGAGATGATAGTAATTCAGTAAACTAAAAATAATTTAGGTATGTTTGTATTTAATTTAACAGAGGAGGACTGAAAGTTCAGCCTGGGGGTTAGGGTTATCACTCCAAGACTTAAAGTATTGACTAGAGCACACCTGCTAAAACAGGTAATTCAAAGGCAAAGGGTCTCACCTCCGTCCCTGAATAGAAGTCCCAAGCTAGATAAACCATAATTCTTTGATTTAGAAAGCTTATATGATGCATAAAAAGTCTGCTTTTGCTCTTTGTATCTTATCCTAATAGGTTTATATAAGCGAAAAGGGAAAGCAACTTTAAAACAAGGCAATAGATCTACTGAATTATAAGTTTTATTTGTTCTTTAATAGCCCAAACTTCGACTTCTCATTTGAGTTAGCAGGAACTAGGCTCCTCAACTACTCTAGAAGGAGCGTAGAACAACATCCAAGAACCAAATGAGGATCTCAAGCATCTCAAATCATTTGCCAACATCTTAAATTAAAAATTCTATCATCTTCATTGTTTATCAAAAGTGTAAGAGACCTGCAAGAAATCACTGAAGAGGGGCAAGACTACGGAAATAACCCTAACTTCCTAAAGTCAAAGGCCAAAGCCAAGCACTAGACGAATGGAAGTGGACCAGTCCCTTAAGTAAACAAGTTCGTGTACGAAAACAGCAACGACACTTAGTCTAGTGTCCAATACAACACCTCCTCCTTCCAGCCAGTCAGTAAGATGGAGGCCAAGTACAAACCAGCTGTAGGTACCTCTCCTCGCTAGAAGTTATCCTCTATCTTAATTTACAATGCATTAACTAGATATTCTCATTCTATCGTGATCCAGCCTCGTATAAGTGGAGATAAGATTGCTTCTTAAGCAGGCACTACTCAAGAGCAGACGATTCAAACCATGATAAGAGGAAACATGCTGGAGGATTTCGTAGTGCAGGAAGAGGAAATCATTAACAACATCACACTCTAAAAAGACAAGAAGAATTGGAACGAGTCTTGCCAGACTGAGTCATTTGAGTACATTGACTACATGGCCACTCTCTACTACAAAGTAATTCAATCTATAGTCCATTATATATATTTAATACAATGAGTTGAGACTGCAGTTGCAGTAAGATCTGAGTCGGCATGAAAGCGCTCAACTCAAACTGCTGTTGGAGAAGTCGAGAGAAGTAATCGACTAGATCAAATTCAAGGCTGCTCAGAACAGAATCAACTACCAGCCCTTTAAAGACCAAAGAGCTCAGAACTACCTACTCTCCACTGAGGAACAGAAAGACAGAAAGGAAATGTGGAAGAGCAAGCACTTCATTATGCAGGGACCTTCTAACTATCACACTTTCTTTATTTAACTAGGCAGGTGACGGCAAAGCTTAGTCTCAGCCGCCTCAGAACAGACAATCCAAGCGCAACAAGCGAGTAGGAGGAGTAGCAGATGAAATAAACCTCATCTCATAAGAGATGATTCAGCAGCAAAGAGACTTAGAACAGCAAGCTCTGAAGGCGATTCACAAATTTGGGAATGAAGTATCAGCAGGCGGCTATTAAAGTAAGATCAACAGCTAGGCTTTTAATCAGGCCTATGCAAAGGCTCAAGAAGATAAAGTTCAAAAATTCAGTCCATGAACAAATCCCCATCGACAATCAAATCAGTGTCCAACCAGAGACTCCCTATCTAAAGCTATTATATTTGATCTTAATATCAGTTTCCGGAACATTTATTTATCTTATCTTAATACTCTCTTCGTTATATACATTGCATAGATTAAAGAGGTAATAATTTATCAAATTTAATGAAAGCCACATCTTGCCTCCTCTCTACTCTAGTAAGACAGAACACTAGATAACTAAATTTGTCTAAAACTCTTCTCTTAAATACAAGCCAACACCATTTCCTAAGTTCTTAAGGAGTATCTCTCTGGTAGCTTCAGTACTCACTCTTCTCAACTAGCAAGGGTCGTGGTGAGAAAGTTTAAAGCAAGAATAAATCCATTTAGGAAGAGGAGACAGAGGATAATAACATTAGAGATTATATTCTGTCTTGTTGTTCTTTTTATTGCTACATTTACAGGAAGGCATTCGAGCATTTCCAAAAGCAGGAGGATTTAATTTTAGACAAGATGACTGAGAACAGTGCTTTTGACAAGCAGCTGGATGATTTCATAGAGAAGCAGTTGGCTTCAGGCATCTCGCCAGATGAGATAATCAAGAAGGCCTTCCACGATAAGAAAATGCACAAATAGATCCAGAAATCTTACAATTGAAATACAATTCTATTAGTTTAAGTAGAATGTTCTTATGTATTATCTGTGGATGACTCATTTAAAGAGCAAGGAAAGAAGAGTATAGAGAAGGTGGATGGAGAGGATGTGGAAGTGGAGGATGGCAAAGACTTTGAAATAGACTTGAACAATATCAATATCGATGAGGGTTTGTTCAAGGAGTTCAGCAAACTCATGGAATCCAACTTCAAAGACCCTGCTCATTAAATTAATTAGGGGAAATATGAAGTGCTAAGAGGGAGATATATAGAGAAAAGTTAATTTAGGACATGAAGATGATGGGTTTGCCTGAGGAGGCAGTTGACGACCTTATCAATGGCTAAATGTTTGAAAACCTTTAAGAGGGCAAGTACGGTTAGATCATAGATGTCTAGTCCTAACAGCCACCACAAGATGAGGAGGATCTAGATGAAGATGAGCTGGAGACACTAAGGCAAATGAAATAAGCCAAAGCAAGTGAGCAAGAAAACGTCAGAGGCAACAAGTCCTAACTTGACGATATGAGGTAGAGCATTTTCTCCAAGAAAAAGTGATAATTTTAACTCTCAATTAAGCTTTCTTTTCTTCTCTACTCATTTAGGGATTATCATAGGTTTAAAAATCTCTAAATGAGAGGGTGTTATGGAATTAGAATTAATATATCCTCACTTGTGTTGAGTCTTGTAGAGGTAGTTGACGAGTGTCTGAGTTCCATATCCGTTGGCATCGGGGCAGAGAGGTGCCTTGGCACCAGCAACTGCAGCGGCTCCTGCAATGTCAAGATGAACCCACTTGACATCTTTCTCAATGAATCTCTCAAGGAAGGCTGCTGCCTTGCTGCTCCCTCCATATCTGCTCTTGCCACTGTTTGAGATGTCAGCGACTTGTCCCTTGATGTTTTCCTTAGCCTCCTCTGTGATAGGCATGTGCCAAGAAGCTTCGAATACTTCTTTACCTGCTTGGTTGATCTCCTTTCCGAAGTCATCGTCATTAGTGAACAGACCTGCGGTCTCGTTACCCAAAGCTACCATAATAGCTCCAGTTAGAGTAGCCAAGTCTATCAACTTCTTGGGCTTGAAATTATCCTGAACGTAGGTGAAAGTATCTGCTAATACAAGACGACCCTCGGCGTCGGTGTTTCCAATCTCAACAGTCAGGCCTTTTCTGGAAGTCAGAATATCCATGGGCTTGTAGCACTTGTTATCGATTGAGTTTAAAGAAAGAAAGTTAAATGGCATTTCATAGTTCTCTGCAAATCCCATGGCGAAAACTTTTAACAATATAAAGTAAGGAAACTACATTCTGCTTGAGACCTAGTTCGAGAGTGGCTGAGAGAGCACCTATCACTGCACAGGAACCACCCTTGTCTTGATACATGTCCTCCATGTATCCTGTGGGCTTGAGATTCAAACCACCTGTGTCAAAGGTAATACCCTTTCCCACAAGGGCAACATCTACTTTAATTTTTTACACATAAATTCAAAGACTTCATCAGGAGCTTCAGGTCTTCCCACGTATTTCACAACAACGCATCTGGGCTCGCTAGTAGCACCTTTACCCACGTTGTAGAACAAATTCATTCTCTCTTCCACCAACTTCTCTCCTGTGATGACTCTTACATCCTTCACTGCATCTTTGTTTCCGCTGTCAGTTAATACCTTTCTTACTTGCTACTCCATATATTCAGGTGTGGCTTCAGATCCTCTAGTATTGGCAAGATTTCTTGCTAAGACAGTTGCTCTTGCTGAGGCCTCCCAAACTTTGAAATCTTGAGAGTTCTCAATCTCAGAGAGCTTAGGATGGTGCAATCTATATCCACTGATCTCCTTAGTATGCTTAGTAAGTAAATTACATTATAATCTGTAGCTTTTTGAGTCTAGGGTCTTTCTCTTCTTCGGGCTTCTCAGCTTCTTTGGGGTCGAGAGGAGCAGGAGTCTTCCTAGTGAATTCATAGTTGGAAAGTCTGAATGCATTTGCAAATACTCCCAAGTGAGCTGCATCAATCTTCTCTGACAGGATCACATCAGCTGAATCACTTTTCAATGTTTGCAACTGTTGAACTGTCTTCACGGCTAGTCCCCTTACTTATTCTAGAAAAAAATATGTTAACTGCCTTGGATGCATCCTCAGGCTTGGCATCTGCTTTTGGCTGCTCATGCTGCACAAGCAGGAATCGCTTGAGAGACTAGGGTGAGTAAAGCCAGAAGGCCTTGTTCATGGCCAGATCTTGCTTGAACTCCTGGGACTTGGGCAAATGTCCGAGTAGACTTCCCTCACCTTCTCCAAGTGCATCGATCTCAGTCTTATCAGCAATCACTGCTACTGATGACTTTCCTTCTTAAAATAAGTGATAAATTTTAACTAAGAATCTTAGTGTAGTTGAGAGAGCTTTTACTTCAACCAGGCAGAGAAGTATCTTTTTCCTCCTTGTTTCTAAAATAGCATTTTTTTATTAGACCAATTCTTGGCTGATATAAATTTATCTAAATCTCTCTGACAGATTTCTTTCTCATTGAAGATAGATATTATGGGAAAAGAGAATTTTGAGAGAAATACGAACTTATTTTAATTGATATTTTATAAGATATGGGAGAAAATCGATGCCTTGAGAATAAATATAGTTTGAATACATTGGTTTATCATCAATCCTAGGATGATGTCTACTCTTCTTCTTCCTCGCTTAGATAATCTTATTGATAGTGAACGTTTGAGGTCTTAGCATTTTAAAATGACCTCTCTAATTGGCCTTGTGAGTGTAGATTTTAGCAATCTTCACTCTCTATATCGAATTAGGGTTTACCGTGACAACCTTTGAGAATATTTTGGTCTGACTAAACTAAATCGCTCTGTTAGTTCACCTTCAGCTCCTTTTACTATTTCATTCGCTCATGATAGAGCTTTAAAATAAAACTTATAATTTAAAGCTGCACTTTCCTCTAGGCTTCTAAGATCTTACTCTACCTCTTGATGTAATGATAGTGCTGCTCTAGCTCGGGAAGAACGAATCTTACTCGCTTCATGGTTGCATCATTAGGGTTTTAGATCAGCTCCTTGACGAATCTCTGCTTCCTCTTAACTTGCTTCAGTCCATCGTTCAATTCGTCAAACTTACTCTGCCAGTCATGGTTCATCAGCTACGTGAACTTTTTCTCGTTGTCCTGATTTAAAAAAATAAGACATACTAACTATAAGTATAAGGATGAGTGAAACTGATTTTTAGTAGAGAGATTATTCAAGCCGCTTGTGATCTGACCATTCGATCCCTTCCTTTTGTTTTGAGACTGAAGAGTTTGCCTCGAGCAGCCATACTCAGCTTGACCAAACTCCTATTAAAAATTTAAATATGCGGCAGTGAGCATCGACTTCTTGTTATAGTTGTGAGTCTTTTGAGCTCTGAGAGCATTCTAGCTTGAGTTTTACTGTTAGAAAGAACGAAATTAAGGCCCGTTATTAAATTAACTTCCATAATCGGCTTGGTTTAGGTTCATACTCAGATCTGAAACCTTATGAATTTAAGTTTGCTTGAGCTTCAGAGTGGGTTTGTCGCTCTGAATAACCAAGGATTTAAACTAATGAAAGATAATGAAGATTTCTTCTCTGTGTTAGCGATCAAGTGTCTGATTTGCTTCATGGGTTTATCTACTAGTGCTTTTGAAAATTTTGAGTTCACTTGAATGGGCTCGTCCTCTTCCTCTTCTACTCCTCCTAAATAAATGTAGAAACAAAAGTTATTATCTGTGTATCCTTTGAGGCTTTTCTGTTTGTTGAAATTAATTAGATGATCAGAGCTTCTAATATCTTAGCCAGTTTCAATTCCAATCAAAGAGTTGTCATTTCTGTTTTCTCTGCTACTGGAGTGACTCTCACTGGTCTCCTCTCTGAGTTAGCTGTCTGTGAGCTTCCTCATTTGAGAAGTAGCCTTCCTCTCTTGCTTTATGACCTTGAGTTTATCAGATTTGATTTCCTAGCTAATCTTCTTAGTTTTGAGCTGCCTGTTCGCTTGACTAACTGGTTTGGTGGTTTGCTGCTTTATGAACTTGGAAGTGAAGTTTTTGTCGTTCGAGCTCAGACTTTAAAATTGCTCCTTGACTTAAACTACCCCGACTATAGAACTCACTCTATCTGCTACAATAAGAAATGGAAAATTAAACTACAGTTGAAGAGCTTGGTAGCTTTGGTTCTGCTTTCACAGAGCTTTTGGAGGCCCTGCTATGAAGGCGCCTGTTTGGTTTCTAACTGGCCTTGCTTTCATTATTTGCTCTCTCTATTAGAGCTTTGGTCTTGAAGTTTGCGTTGCTGATAGCGACTTGATCATTTATGGACTAGAAGTTACTCAAGAAATTAGCTTGGGAGTCATTGACCACTTGCCTTGAGGGACTTGAGTTTTGAAAATTCAGGAACTCATTCTACAGTAAGTTCTCATTAGCTGCAGAGTATGTGTGAGACCCACTGAAAAACTTAAAACTAGAAAAATTCATGATCTTTTAACTATTGCGCTCCCTTCAGATTCAACTATTGAAGTGGCAAATACTAGGAGCTGTTGATATCAGGGATGAGAGACTACTTCGATGCTATCTTTGGTAAAATCAATACAATAACTAGAGCATTTATATTGAATCACTGATTGATCTCTGAATGGACTATTTAACACCTACACTAAGTAAAAAATACTTATTTGCGAGTGAGTTTTGAAGGTGGTCGGTGCCCATAAACCGCTTCTAGTGAAGCTAATTCTTCAAGTCTTTAAGTGAAGGCATCTATTTTTAGAGAATGATTTCAGGTCCCTGGAGTGTAAGTTTAAGTTTCTTGGACTATATATAGGCTTGCGAATTATCGTTCTTCATACTTTATTATTCCATATGTTGCCCTAGATTATTATCATAAGCTGAGGTAGTATTGAAAATCGAATAGAATATATTAAAAGGATTGGGGGAGGATCTTAAGTCACTGGAAATGCTAATCATTTAAAAATAAAAATTTACATATAAATAATTTTGTTCCTTTAGCCTCTGGCTTAAATTGTGGTTCGTTCCCTGCTTTGAGGTTTCAGAGTTAGTTAAGGATCTTACTCTGGCCTGATACTTATCGAATTTGAATAGATATTAGTTGGTCCCTGAACTATTGACTACAGGAGGGAGTAATTATTATAATTACTAGAGGATTCTTGCTTAATTTGATTGGGATTCTCATTTTTATTATTTCCAAATACATAATAAGAAAATAATAAAGCTCTTAAAATTATTGATTTGAGGGATATAAAATGCTTATATTTATTCTATTTTATATTAATTACTCTCCTTGGGTTTTGATGGGGCATAGAAAACATGTTTAACAAAAACACTTATCTATTATTTTTGTGGGGCCTTAGGATCCTTGGTGCTTAAATTGCTATTATCTGTAGTTTTGGTTTTGTCTAGACTCTGCCGCTGGCTGGAGATATTTTTGAGCTTTTACTATTGTAGGTGAAGTCCAAAGTCTCCAATCTACTCTGAGTTTTTCTTGTGTTGGCTCTTTGAGCTGCTCATGCCACTTATCGCACTGTTAAAATTAATAAATAATCACCATACTCATAATAATTATAAAGATAGATTGATTATTTTAAGTTAAGGTGGACTTGAGGTGATGCGTAGGTGGCTTTAACTTGCGCTTGAGAAATAAATTGTGGTTGATTCTTTTACTTCACAAAGATATAAATAACGAGCATGCTTATATTCTTGGGCGCTGAGGGAGTTTGAGAATTTGATAGATTAGAATTTTTGGAGTCCCTGACTTCCAAAGTGTTTGAATTGATGAGTCTGTGTCTCTTTTGATGGAGAAACTGCTGGAACTCAGAGCTGCCGAAGTGGTTGCGATTGCTGAGGGGAGAGATCTCTCTCTGATCGGGCGGGAGGTTACTGTGCATTTGCTATAGTAGGAGCATGCTGGTGCTGGTCGCTTCAGGGTTTGATGATTTATTATCCTGATAGTTTTAATTAATACTTTCACAGTTTTCATTTTGATATTGCAATCTCTTATTTTAAATTAATAAGTTAATAATTTATTATGAAATCTTTCAATCAAAGTTACCGAAGAAATATAGTTGAATATAAATGCTACATATTAAATTAGACTTTAAATTATCTCAAAATATGAGTATGCTATACTAATAGAGATATGTTTGATTACTATTCAAGGCTTAATTGATTTATTCTCTTTGACCTTCTTCTTATATAAACTATAACTCAAAGCAATAAGATATAATCATTTAAAACTTAATTAGAGTTTATTTTATTTAGATTTAATTAGTGACTTCTCTATTGGTGCTGGTGGTGAATTATTTATATTATCGGGGAAAAAATAAAGGTGGATATTTAATTGATAAATAAAAAAAGAATAATTTCTTATTAAGTCCGTGTTTTTTCTTTTAAATAAGAGAAAATATACATTCAGAAGTTTGTCATTGATAAAAAAAATGAAAATTCTTTTCAATTTTGAAATTTACTTAATAAGCTTATTCCAATTTCAATAGAGAAAGGCAATATTAGATAGGATTTGATTTTTTACTTAGAAATCCTAGCTCAAGTGCTTTTGATGGCTTTGATGGGCTTTACATACATCTGCAAGCTACTCTCTGCTTGATATCATATTTTACATCGAGGTTTAAGTTTTGTTTACCATATTTAAAATTCCAAGAGCTCCGAATATAAAATTATAGAATTATCCACTTTTAAGACTCAACTCTTGAACCAAGTTTAAATTAAAAAAAAATATTATTCGGATAAAATAGTTTGACACAAAAGTTGGTGAGGCTCCATCTTTGGAGTACTCGCTCTATATTCTATGAGGAGTTTTGGAGGTTTTTATTAAAATGGGTTGGGGAGACCTTGGTGGACTCTGCATGTCTCTTTTTAGACTCAGATTCTCATTTATAAATGTTATTGATAATAGATTCTAAGAAGATAATTTCTATATTATTTACTACTAGGCAAGTTAGAACTACTCTATGTTTGACTTAGCTTTACCAACTGCCTCATTTTTCTATTTACAAACTGCTACTGCTGATTGCTTAAACAACAATGAAGGAAATAAAACTCTTTAGATTATTAATTGCTCAACTGCTAATGGTTGGATAGCATTTATCTTGGCATCTATTTTTTCTAAATTTGCTATCTTGGGGCTATATTATTAAAGTATGGCGGAGACATTATTTAAGTTGGGCGAGATGTCTCTGCTCTCCTAAGTTAACCCTTCTAACTTTATTTGAAAAGTGTTGTTACTCTGAGCTGAGGAGCTCTGCTTTTGCAAATTTATAACATCTTAATGTAAATAAGCTTAAAATTTAGAGCTTCTTAAGCAAGAGCTTTCTACTTTTGATTCCCGTAAATGCTCAGGATCTTCAAAAAATATTGAAAAGAATATTAATCAATTGTATTGCAACAAAATAATCTTCTGAATGTGCTGTTGAGACTAAGAGGGCAAATTTGGTTGTTATTAGCGTTAAGATTGCAAAGCTATAGTTTGCATTTTTTGTAAATTACTATAACCTATTATATCTTGCGAGGTCTCTTAAATAGCCTAACTCTCCTCAGTTTATACTATCTATCTAGCTTGGTCTCTTTGAATAGCTGGTAAGCTTGCACTTGAATTTTGATTTTAAGTTGTTTGAGGGACGATTTTGCAATGGTTTGAACTAAGATTTTAGTTGATGAGTCTGTAATTGATGTCGATTAAATAGATCGTTTAAATTTAAAGAAGAAAAGAAGATTTTCCTTATCTTGATAGGACTGAGAGATGCACTTGTCTTCGATTATAAATTATTTCTCTATCCAGTTCTAGATTGCAGGATAGAGTCTGGTTATTACGATAGCTGGCTGATTTGTTATCTTGAATAGCTATATTTAGAGAATTATTTTTAGTTTCTCACTTACTATAGAGCTTAATCTCGCTCCCCTAATCTTGAATCTTCTCTCTCAAGAGGCTTTGGTTATAAATTTAGAGTCAATTTAACTGAGGAGGAAATTTAACTCTCCCCTTTATTCGGACTCTCATTCTCTTGAGTAACTTAGTAAGAACCAGATGCAATCACTTTTGATCTGCTCTGTGCCGTTTAATTTTTTCCTGACACTCTGCGGCGGAAAGGCGAAGAAGATTATGTTGAGGGGTTGTTATTGTTTTCGACTTTCAACTACTAGAGGGATGATAAATAAGAATGTGGTGAAAGAAGGAGAGCTTGCTAGGATATTTAGTTCAGATATCTAT
>JAJKFJ010007694.1:0-16258 GCA_027382625.1 Tetmemena sp. SeJ-2015
TTTAAATTAAATGATTATCTATTTTATCATTGCTTTTTAATCAATTATAAATAATGTTAATAATTAGCGATAAGGAAGAGGAGTTTTGTACTTACCAGATGGGACAATATACGATGGAGAGTTTGTAGAAGGAAAGTATCAAGGATATGGGAAATATACATTTCCTAATGGAATTAAAAGGAAAGGAATTTTTGAAAATGATAAATTAAAAAAATGGGTTGATGATGATGAATGATTCCTTGAAATTTAATTTAAGTTTATTTTTCTTTCATTTTATTAGAAATACAATGACGGTAGGAAACAAATTATAGTTGAAAATTAAATTAAAATCAGTGTTGGTTTAAATAATAAATGGAGAGTTGCAACTCCGTATCAGTTGAAATCACAGATTCACCCCTGTTCTGTAACTTGTTAGATATCTCATCAAAAAGATAAATTGAATTTCTTCTTTATCATCTCAGCAGCACCTCTCAATCAAGAGAAATGATGTGCGCATTCTTCTTCATCTCCATATTCACCTTCATCAAAACTTGTGTTTCTTATAATTCTTGACTGAGCTCTCCCACATAAAAGTTACAAGGATGAAAAGCTCTTAGAATTTAATCCTGAATCAAATGGTATAATAATTATTTTAACTAAACACACTTTAACTGTCACTGATTTATTCCATTTTAATTTAATTTATAATTTAATTCTCTTTTTTATTCAATTCTCAGCTATGATGGCTTATTTAAGTGTTTAAAGGTAAAACTTGATCTTTTAATAGGACTAATATATATATATATATATATATGTAATTTATAATATTTCTTTCGAAGTCAAAAATTATTGATATCTAATTTAAAAAAATTACTTATTCTTCTACTGAGAATAAATTTTTTAAATCATAAGAACAAATGAAATCTTTATTCTTTTCTTAATTGAATGTAGAATTTCTTTAAAAGTTATTGATTTAATATGAGAAGTGAGTAATTATAAGCAGGAATTAGATTATTGTGCTTACAATCCTATACAATTTCGATAGAGGAAGATATTGTAATTTGTTAAAGTTATTTGATTTAACTCAAATTTATACACTTTTTAGATTGCTGAATTTTCTATTTTCCATTCTTAGTATTGAGCTTTTATTTTATTTATAGACGACTAGATCTCTTAAGTGAGCCGCGTATAGATTGAATTTATTCTATTTATTTTTAATTTAAATAAAATTTTGTTAATATTTCTTTTAAAATTCTTATTAATTTTTAAGTTAAGATAGATAATTAAATTCTGGCGTATATTATATTTAATAAAATATAATTCAGAAGCAAAGCTATGTAATAAATGGACAAATAGCCTTAAATTACAGTGCAGAATTAAATGGAAAATATAATGTTTTAAAAGTGTGAGTAATAAAATTAACTCATTATTTATTTAATACTCTCCACTCAGTAACAAATAATGAATGCTCTGAGTATTAAAAGAAGCAATTTGTAATGGGTTGTGGACATCTAAGATTTTCTACAATTATTTTTTGTATTTTTCACTTGAGAGGATTTCAATCGATGTATGTTCCTATTCTGAATTACTGACAATTATCTTGTTTAAGATATAACTTTTAAGATATTTTCGTCATTTGTTTTTGGAGATCAGATAATTCGTTAATTATAAATTGTAAATGATTTGATAATTAGTGGTAATATATTAATACAAATCAGATTCCAGTACCAACTGATCATTAGGATTACTCTGTCCTTCTAGTTTAAAACTTTGATAAAATATTTCTTCCTTTCCCATTTACATTCGTATTAATTCCATAAATAACAAATATTTTGTCTCAATTTTTATAATGTAGTAAGCTTTCCAATTTAAGCATAAAAACTCCGGATGAAATAGTCTAGCATGCTGAGTTAAAATAAAATAGCTAAGCATTTAAAAAGGTGTAGCAAATATAGCACTCTCTAAATTCCTGTATTTACTTTTTAGTTTAGACTTTCTTATTAACCCTTTAGAATGACAAATTACTAGCAACATTTTGAATTTATAGTAGACTGTGATTGAAGACCTGATCTTCAGACGGTTAACGTCTAAATGAGTCAATTTTTACTCCTAAGTTCGAAACCCACAGGTAAAACTCTTCTTTTTTTCTTCTGACAAATATATTTAACAGCAACAGCAATAACAATAGCATCAATAGCAATAGTAAAAATATTTTAAGAAAAATTTAAGATGAGGAAGAGGAAGAATTTTAATTTACGGAAGAATAGTTTGAAAAGAGTAAAAGTTTGAAAATAAATAAGGAATATTTATAAAAAATGAAATTCAAAGCTGATAAAGTTTGTCTAAAAAGTATCCAATTTAAGGCAATTATAAATCTAAAGATGTTTTTATTATTTAATCTATCAGATATTTTATACATCTCTTCTAAAATATCTCTCTAATATATTCATATTCAACCTATTATTACTGTAAAAAATATAATGTTTAGCTTAGTGAGTTTATGTAAAATGAGCATGGAGAAAGAAGCTGATATAAGCTTCCATTAATTTGAGTATAATAAGTGGAACCATTATTTAATATATTTGCTTTAATATTTTTAAGGGAAGTGATCTCGAAGTTTTAATTGAGTAACTCTAAATTAATACAGGAACACCAATATCACCAAATTTCATTTAATTTATCTATTATTAATGATTATAACTCCAAGAATAGGTATAGTCCTCAGCTTTAAATGATGGATTTACTATGGTGAGAGAGTTGTGAGATATCAGGATGTGCTGCTGATTACTCATTTGGCTACTCTTACTGTAAAATGCTGCATGCAATTTTCAGCTTTGCGTTAATATGGAGTCTCTAGAATTATATTGATGCTGCTTTATTAATTTTTCATCCTATTATCTTATCAACAGAAATTGAGGCATTTCATCAAGAGCTGAAATCCAGCAGCATATCCTTACTCCATCTCTTTAATCAAGAAAAAGGAATATTTTTAGATGCTTATTATTTACATCAATTTAAAAATGGACTATTTCAAACATCGATCACTATATTTTATTTATATTATTAATTTAAGTAGAATTTAATTCCAAATATCTGATTTAAATATTAATAATTCATATTAACATTAAATAATTCTAATATAAAAAAAATATAACTTTTTATAATTAATATAATTAAGTTTTTGCTTAATAAATTTAAAATAAACAAGCAACGAACAAATCAATTGTAAAAATTATTTGCACTTCTTAATTCTTTAACTTTAAATGTGATGACTTGGAATAACAGTTTATAAATTACAAATTAAAAATTAAAAATTTACTGATGAGAGTCATCTTAGAGATAAAAATGAAGGAGGAGACTTTGTTTTGAGGAAAAAACGAACTAAAAATTTAGCACTTAATGAGATATTCCAAGAAAAGGGTAAAAGTACCTCGAAGAAATTAAATACTATTCATTATTTATCTACGAAATTTTCGGGATAAGTATAAATACACTAAGTAAGAGCTGAGATTAATTATGTATATTCCATTTAATCATAATCACACTATGAAAAGACTCAAGGTGATAAAATCTATTATCAATATTTTTAGTAAATCATTTTATTTTTTTAAAAAATATGGTTCATCTTATTTTAGATAAAATTACTTTAGTAAGGATTTAAAGAAAGAACAAATAAAATATTGCAGAAAAATAATTGGAAGACGTGCTATTTAGTAAATAGCATCTTCGCAAATTTTTCTATTAAATTTTAAATGTAATATGCTTAACTTAAAATTATAATAAAATATTTAATATTAATCTAATGCTATTGATTTTAAAAATTATTTTTTTTAAATAAACAATTAACAACAAGACGTTGAGAATTCTTCTATAAAATTCTATTCAAGAATCTAATTTAAATGACTGTTTTTATAGCTAGCAAAAGAGAGAACTATTTATAGCATTAATTTTATTTATTAAATGTTTTTAGTCTTTTTTTAGTAAATAAACATGGAGAAGACCAAGTCCTCTTGACCTACTACTTTAAGGACATGTTTCTGATTATTTCAGATGAGGGAAGAGAGAAAGTAAATTTAAAGGGGGGTTAAGCTTAAGGAGAGTAACTAACTCACCGCCACCATCTCTTCTGAAAGAAGAAAATCATTTCAGTGGAGAAGAAATGGATGAAAATTGAATAGATAGTGTCAGATTCAGGCAAGAAAGCAAAGGCAAGTGCGGCTATGAAGTTACATCCTCGAAAGAAAGTTGTATAGTAAGCAAGCGAAGTATAGTCAGCACTGAGAGTAAGATTTGCTTTCTGCTCAAAAATAGTTTTAGACAACTGAGATGCACAGATAAAATATAAGTGAGAGTTGAGAAACGAAGCATTACATCTCTAAAGAAATAAGGACGTGAAAGTAAGGGTTGTAAATACGAGATGAAGACAACAAATTCTCCTACATCACTGAGCACTGAAGCAACAATGATAAAAATTGGTTTTTGGCAAATCATAGGGATTTTTAGAGAGAAAGTACTCATGACTACTGCAATACGAATGAGGAAGATTGGTAATAGCACATTATATTGGGATACACTTTCAGACCAGAATAGGGTGGAGTTCGAACGCAGTATTGTTGATAGGCAAAGTGCTATGAAAAAATATAGCAACGCAAATAAAAGGTACACTTAAGGTAGGATAGAATGAAAATGAGCAAAGGAATTCGCTACTCTAGTAAGATTAAGTGTTTTTTTTATTTAATTAAGTAAATCAAAAGATGTTTGTCTCTTTTCAGCATTTCAAAATGTAGACTGTTAATTGTTTATTTTTTTAAAAAAATAATTTGTAAAATCAATAGCATTAGCTTAATATTTGCAGCAATATTACTTTGAAAAATTGAGGGGGACGGAAGTGCATCTCCCCCTCTTTTAATGGTCAAAATAGCCCAAAAATCACTCTTTAGGGCGAAATGAGCCAAAAATGCCAAAAAATTAAGAGTTTTTGGCCTTAGAAATTTCCTTGATGGTCAAATTTCATGATTTAAATTTTTTCAAAAATTCACTAAAATATGTTTCAAGTCAAATTTACCATTAAAATAATAATTATTAAATAATATAGGGCAAATTTATGCAGATACTTGATCTGTACTAGCAAGATCTACAATATTCGCCATAGATAGAGGCTATAAGTTAAACCAGCCCTCAATATTTCTAGATTGCAGTAATTTGACTTCCTTTCAACATAGAGGAATCTTTCCTCGAATTTATTTACTTAAGAAGAATGTGGCAAGTTAAGTTTAAAGTCAAGATAATTTCATCTAATGCAGTATTTGGTTTCTTAGTATGACTTTAACAAAGAGAAGGTCTCGCTAATTCTATTTTATAAAAAGATAGCATGCTTTATTTACGATTTTGATAATAGCATTTAAACTTCTTGGAAATTAATTGCAGAACTACTCCCACCTATTTTTTATCTTTATAGAAGAATATATAGGAGTTCAAATATGACTCAGTCATTAAAAGAAGATGGGGTCCTAAAAACAGGAAAGTATTCATCAAAATTAGACTTAATAACAAAAAAAGTAGAACATTTTTGAAAAAATTGAAATCATGAAATTTGACCCTCAAGGAAATTTCTAAGGCCAAAAACTCTTAATTTTTTGGCATTTTCGGCTCATTCAGGCTTATATGGACGAATTTTGGGCTATTTTTACCATTAAAAAGGGGGGAGGTGCACTTCAGTCCCCCCCCCGAAAATTTTATTCAAAAGATTTTAGAATTCTTTATTGAAAGTTCTTTAGTCATTAAAAATATTATATAGTGCATGTTTTTAAAAAGTTACCATGTTTCGCTTGAGGAGGGAAATTCTTTGTTTACATAAGACAATGTTACCAAAGTCCATATTTAATAATTCTTCTATTTATAATTAGTTGTAAGCAATAAAATTTGAAAGTACTTATATAATAAATTGAGTAGTACTAAATAGATGGACTTAGAGCTCTAAATTAAAATATACCTTAGCCAAACCAAATTAGACACCCTCCTTGCAGAGGGGTTCCAAGATTTAGTGAATTCCAAACCTTAAAATGAAATTGAGCACTTATCCTCAAGTAGAAATAATAAACTTTCTTAATTATTTATCCATGTTCCTAATGAAAAGAGCTCATCTCTATGAGGAAGTTCAGTTCGTTCCTCCAATTCAAACCAACTTTAATCACCCTTCAGAAAATATTCGAAATTCTAAAACTTAGAAATATTAAGAATATTTTCCATTAAGGGACGATATATAACTGGCCAAAGAAGATTCTTCGAAAATTATGGACAAAGAAATAAAACTTAAAGAGGAATTATAGAGGCCCTTCATAGAATCTGAATAAGTAACTATTACTCTGAAACTGCCTAGTCAATAAGATTTGACGATTTAAGGCAAGATAGGATTTTAAAATACAAGTCTCCAATAAATCCAAGAAGAAAACGATAATGATGGTGAAGAGGAAGAAAATTGCGAGTAAACAATGGCACCAGATGCATTCAAATAACAAACAATTAAAAATAAATATTAGACTAGTATGAGTGGGCTAAGGACTGCTGCGACTTCGTAACTCAATGTTTCCAATTACCATTCTCAGAATGACAGAATAATCGAAGAAAACTATGAATTTATTCGAAATGAGACTTAGATTTCAGGAATAATGCTTAAAGATGTTTTGCAAAATTACTTAAACGAATATCAGGCCCACAATTCAGAGGATATTCTGAAGCAACGAATGATTTAAAACTAGACTTTAATAGAAAATAAAGGCGAGGAAGAGTCAGAGGAAGATAAAGTGCTCTCTAGATCTAAAAGGATTGCTAAATATGTTAAGATTAATTCTAAAATATAACTTTTTATTCAAAGTTCTTCAAACAGATCATTGGTGTCAAAAAGTTTTATTTAACTTAGATTATTACACATTCAGATTAATTTTCAAAATTATAATTAAAGGTACTAATTTAGAAATAAAATCGGATATACAAAAAAAGAATTTTTAAGATAATATTTTAGATTTATTATTTTTTTAATTCATTAACAGAAATATTCTCGCTTTATTTGACTAGCTCCCTTTATTTTTAGGTTCGTGAATTAGTTATATAAATTATCATATATTTGATCGAAATATATATTGTAATTCTATTTTGCCTTTAATAACTTTAATATGAGTTTTTGAGGTTTATTAATTAGTGAGAATTATAGAGACTAAAATCATACAAATTTACCCCCAATCAATCATCACCTAATATGTTTGCCCAAGGTCTACACAGACTACCCTTCCTCAGATACAGCGATAGGCCATCTTGCAGTTAGCATCACTGTAGAGAAATACAGCAGTTAGCAGAAACTGCGCAGGGCATTACGACTTTCTTTAAGAATGATAGACACGATAATTTTAGTTGCGGGTCATTATATAGTCATAAATGATTGGCTGGGTCTCAGCAAACAGCTCAGATCTTTGCTAATTCTAACGCTTAATCCATTTCTTTTTTTCACTTAATTTAATTATTCGACTTCATCCTCAACAATTCTTTTATCTGTGATAGCTTGCTCAGTATTTTTTATTTCTAATATGATTATGTAATACAATTCTGATTAATTGAATGTTTTAAACTGTTTTATCTTTATTTAATGAGTTGGCAGCGGGAGGAGAGTCTGCAGTATATAGACTTGAGCATGTGGGTAGGGACGAGGTAGTTATCAAGAAATCTCTATAACAAATGAAAATTCAAGGAAGAACTGTAACAGACTCTAAAAAGTAGTCAATTTTCCAAGAAATCATGCGTGAAACTCTCACTCTCAAGTCACTTTAAAGTGAGAGGTATGTTTGCAAAATAAAGGAGGAAATTATTGAAGTTGACTCACAAAAGGGACATATTACAGACTATCTAAATTTAATTTATTTTTCGCAGTAATATTCTACTTTAAAAATTACTTAAATATTCTACTTAAATTTGTGAAGTCTCTCATACCAAGTAAATAAGAATTTTTATCAAGCTCTGAATTCAGCAGACTTAAAATCGTTGAGGTAGAAAAAAATATGTTGGGTTGCTTGAATTTGCTAAATTTTTCTCTGGTTAAAATTGAAACATTAATTATAATGAGAATTCATCGAATTAAAACATGAATGCAGACAATGGTTACTAAATTTTCAAATGTTTTATAACTTAGAGTTACAATAAGTACTTAAATTTTTTATTATAATATCACTTTGTTATATCTTTTATACTATCTTGTAATTTAGGAGAAGGCGAGATTCTCCCTCTATGACTTGCTCAAAATCTGGAATAACGAGAAGGAATCCTCTAAATTTGTGGAGTTCTACTCTCCTGAGAAACTCGCATACTACTTTCTCTAAATTCTTCAAATCACAATTTATCTTCACCAGAGAAATATTCACAATTGTTTTATAAATGACATATGATAATAACTGATTTTCTAATTCAGTACGATAAGTGCTGTTTTAAGAAATTGATTATTAATTATATTCCTAAAATTTTACTTTACTTTACTGTTTTCTAAATGTATTCTATGGTGACATGAAACCTCAAAACCTACTAGTGTTTAAAGACCAACTTTTAAAAGTAGGTGATTTCGGCACCAGCATAAAATTGAATCCAAAGAGCGAGGACACAAATGAGCCTAAATACTTTGTGAATAAATATACTAGAGGCTACCAATCAAAATAAAATATAATTTTATAGTTTGATGACGACTGTAATAAAGGCTTAAAATTTACTAGACAGTAACTGATAGATGCTGATATCTATAGTATAATAAGAACCTTTCAAGATTGCTTAAATAATACCTTAACATTGCAACAAAAATTTGATGATTCTCGAAATGGGATTTGTCAAATGATCTTAGATGATCTAATTGAGTTTCATAGTCTAGAAAATACATAATTAACAACGCATATGGCTTCTTTAAAATTATTATTTAGAATCAAATAAATCAATAATTTAGATTAATATAGGGGGATATGGATAGATGATTGAGAAATACATGCTCATAAATCCAAAATTTCATTTAGTTTTCGCAATGAATCACATTTTCAAAGGTTTATTATCAAATGCTTTATCAATTGAGGTAAATTTATTTTTAGAAACTTCTTGAATTTTATCAACTGAACCTCATTTTATCTTTGCTATTCTCTTCCCACAATATATTTATTTTAAAAATTGATAGGTATCTAGAAAGACTTACCATTTTAGTATTGTTTAGGTCGCAATAAGAGAACCCATTCCTTCATTCTAGGCTTATTTTAATAGGAGGAAGGGGGATTGATTATTAATTCGACCTTTCCAGCTACTTATTTATTTTTCTTAGCAGCTTGAAATGCCTAAAAATTGTCATTTGAGATTAGTAAAATTAGAGCTAAAAATAATGAATATCCTCATAATTATGACAAAGAAATAAAAGTTTACTTACTTTTTATATACATTAGATGTTTATGAATTTTAAGACTGCGTTCAATAATTTTGCAATCCAATTTGGTCTACTCTTACATACGGATTAATTAAGTTTATCAAAATGAATTTTAAACTAACCTAATAAACTACTGTTGTATAAAATTTAAGGTTTTATGTATTTTAAAGTTATCCTATCGTTGATAAATTATTCTTCTCCTCTCTATAATTAATAAGCAAATAAAATGGATTTTTTGCATAAAGAAAATTTAAAACTGCAAGCACTATTTATATTGGATAAATGAGCTTCTTTAATGAAAATAAAATTGATGAGAGAAACGAAGAGGTAATATTCCTGATATTAAATAAGATCTAAGTACTTTTGATAAATGAAACTTGCCTAATTTAATATAGGGTCTAAAAATAATAGAGAAAATGAGTAACAACAAGTGGAATCCTATAAAATCTCTCAGTCTCTTCCATTTTCAGGTTATCAAAAGCCTAAATTAGTTTCAAAAGCGCTTTTTAAACTTAGTTGTGCATTAAAAAAAAATGACAGAGATCTCCTGCCTAGGCTGATAAATTTCTAATTTTTATGATTTGCTAATTAGTATTTTATGTGAAATTAAGCCTGTTATCAATTCATTACTAGTCTCCCTCAAATTAAGAATGCTTAGATTGAGGTATCAGAATTTTTATTATTTCCGAGAACCGAAGAATTAATCCCTTTCCAGAGAAGAGAAATTTGAACAAGTGAACTACTATCTTGATAATATTCCTGTTCTCGAATTGCTTTAGAATCACAATAATTATGGTAACCTTCCAACACTTAACAGCTGAAATTATAGTAATTAAGTTTTTAGAATTATTCTCAATAACTAGATGTGAAGAAATAGCCACTAAATCTGAACAAATAACTTAAAGCTAACTCATCGTTTTTAAAATTTAAGCATTTTTATTTACTAATTTAATTCAATTCATCATCAAATATTTTAAAGGGAAATTTTTTAAAAATAACTTCTTAATTTTGAGTTTTGTCATTATTCAGGGGGCTGTTAGTAATTAAAATTATAAAAAAATTATCATAAATTGATAATGAAGAGATCTTTATAGGTGACCTCATATTATACTTATTTTGCTTTTGAGCAATTAAATATTTTACTTTAGTATACTCTACTCTTAGCAAAAAAAAATAATTCCTCAATTTATTAATCTTCTCATTGATATGAATTAAGCTATTAAATGTAATAAAATATTTTGGCTTTCATTTTGAATGAAGAAAAGCTTTTCAACTTAATTTAGCAAATGGAAAAAGAGAGCAAGATAGATTCTATTCTTCACATTCAACACCCAAAAATCTATAATTTGATAAAAAAAGTTTCTAAAAAATGTGCATAATTAAATGGTGTGTTGATTTTCAGAGATATTTAAATTAAATGATAAAGCAGATTTTGTTTAATTAATTAATTTAAAGGATATTTAAAATCTGCCTTTGCATTAAAATTTTGCTCCAGCTATTTTACGCATAAGATATATTTGTTTTATGCTTTGAGGTTAGCAAGATTGCATAATAACTCCTTGCATTTCGAGTATATTAAAAAACATTTACTTCTTTGCATGAAACTTGATCTCACTTTCTTGAAATATTTTGGTGGGTTATTGTCTATCTTTAAAGTAAATTTTCTTCATTCTATTTATCTCACAAAGCATAGAGCAATTTTTGAAAGAAAACTATTTATTTTTTAAACTTAATCCCCTTGTGATTAATTTCAAGGCTGAAATTCAGAAACATAAATCCAACTATTATATAATTTAACTAAAAAGTTAGTTCTCAAATTAAAGAACTTGACCAGTTATAAGAAAATACTACTTTGTAGCATGGCACAGCTGTTAGATTCTTATGACTTTTATCATGCTATTATTTAATCTTAGTGTATGAGCTGATGCGAGATGCGAATTTTAAAAAGACTGTGCTCCTGGCTATGCAAGATGAATTTAAATTTATTTTAGCTCTTGAAGGCACTTTGAATAACGAAGGAAAGTCACTTGCAGGCACTTAAGAATTCTACAACTAGTTCGCCTAGTAAAATAAAAACAGTATAACTACGATTTTAACAAGAAGTATAATTAAATTTATAATAAAAAATAATTTAAAATTTAAAGGCAGTTATAATATGAGATTTAGAAGTATATAGCTTTAATTAACTGATATATTTGAAGTTCTCGCATGTAGAAAAATTTAAAAGATGATCTTAATCAAAGGTTTGTGGACTAGACCTATTTCCCTTTCAGAGTTCGTAAAAGGAACAAATTTTTCTAAAAGTCCTCTTTTTTATGGCATCACAACAACATAAAATACAAAAATACATAATTAGTTCCATTTATAGTCACCTCTCTTATATTGTGTGCAGAAATAAGCGATTGTTCATTTTTAATATTTATTTAATTCCCATTTTAATATAAATTAAAAAATAATGAAACAATTTTTTTAATCTTTGCTTAACATTTATTTCTTAATACATGAACAAAAAGTGTACAAAGATCTCTAATGGCTGAAAGATTAAGCTATTTTATATAAAGAGGCCCTGGAAGAGAAGAAATCACTTTTTAATTTAATTTGCACTTGACTGGATAATATATATTTATTAGGGGAATAAAGAAGCCTTGGTGGTATAGATAAACTCGTTATTAGCATCATAGGCATCATTAATAAATCTCTACTCGCAAGGAGGTTGTAGTTTAGAAATACCTGAAAGCTTCCGTCTGTTACCAAATTTGTTAAAATGAGTGAGATGTTTGCTTCCTACTTGCCTATAGATAGCATTCCTCTATACGAAAACAGGTATTTAGAGCGATCAATCCCCTCACTTTTATTCTGTGATCTGCTTTCATTGTTACCATACTCCAAATCCTTCTTTTAAAAGGAGTAAAATCAAATGAAGCAATGTTATTGAGTAATATCTCACAGAACTTTCTACTCCTAGAATCGGGCTTTGGTGCCCATCACGAGAACTAGAATTAACTTTCTATTTTAATATAGCTGAGAATTTAATAAAAAAGAGAATTAAATTATAAATTGAATTAAAATGGAATAAATCAGCGACAGTTGAAGTGTTTCAGATGTAAATAATTATTACACCATTCGATTCAGCACGAAATTCTAAGAACTTTTCATCCTTGCAGCTTTTGTGTGGGAGCACTCAGTCAAGAGTTATAAGCGACACAAGTTTTAATGAAAATGATGAAGATGAAGAAGAAGAATGCGTGAGTCATATCTCATTGCTGAGAGGTGCTACGAAGATGATTAAAGAAGAAACTCATATTATTTTTTAATAAGCTATCGAACAAGCTGCAGATCAGGGGGTGAATCTACGATTTCAACTGTCACCATTTTGCAACTCTCCATTTATTATTTTTACCAATCACCGATTTTAATTAAAATTCCTACTATAGTTTGACAGGATAAATAAATAAGTAAAGTTTCAAAAAATGATAGAAAATATGCAACCCCACTTATATTTTATTTATCACTTAATTATTATTTTTTTACTTTCTTATTTGCTTAAATAGCGAAAAAATAAATTATAAATTTAATTTAAATGCTAAGGGCAGGTAAATAGGTAAAATGTGAGATATAGTATTTAATCATTAAATTCTAAGTACCTTTAAATAATCTGAGGTATTCATGCTACTAGATTGAGAAAGAGAGAGTTTTCTTACCCTTAGACTGAGCTTGATTTATTACTTTGGTTAAGAGTTTGTTAAGGCAATTTATATTTAATGTGAGCTGTGAAGATACTGACTGAATCAAAATCACTTTAAATTAAATAAAATTTATCATACCCTATTTTAAAATACTAACTACTTAACACTTCAACTGTTCAATATTTTACAAATTTTTTTAAATTTGATTTAATTGTTAACTGTCATATATTTATAATTTATTAAACTTGTAGTACTTTGAGTTTATGTCTTTCAGACTATTCAACGACGATGGGCAGGCTCAGAAAATATTTTCTATTTTGGATTACCTGAACAATAATTTAATTCCAGACTTCAAAGAGAATTAAAATCTTAATATAGAGCAAGTAATTTAAAATGAGAAAGTAAGCAGATTATATTTGAAAGCTGTTCTGAAAAATAAAAGTAAGATTTAAATTCTGAAAAACTTTGGATGCCTTAAGATTAGTGAATAAGCTTTTGAGAGTGGAGAAGACTACACTGAGATATCCTTCTATAAATTAGATGATAGCATTGAAATTAAGAATGAATTAATTGCTTAATAACTTAAAAACCTGTTACTTCAATAAGAGCTTTTATTAAATATAATTAATTACAATAGATATAGCTCGACTAAGTTAAGCAAATAACAACAGATATAGTTTAATATTATCACACTATAATTATTTACTAAAATTAAGAGATGCTAACTCCTGGGAGTGCATTATAAACAGAGATCTGATTTAGTTTTAAAAATTAAAATCCTAAGTATCTAACTGAACGAAAGAAAATACATATTAAGTCAGAGCTTGTGGCCAGAAAGACTATACTTAAGTAATAGTATTTCCATCGTCGAGACCATGTGATATTACCTTTGCTGTCTTCAGAGATCTTTTACTATCACTCACTATCCACTGTGAGTTAGTAATTTTTAAGAAGTGGCTCTACTTGCCAGGACGAAGGTACCTCAGCAAAGAGGCTCGAACAGATAAGGATCCTAAAGCCCTACAGCAGCCACATCAGTACTCACATTCTTAACATTGTTTCACTCTTAACAAAACTTTATAACTAGTTCACTCAAATCTACTGCATCTTTCCAGGATCCCTTAGTCATGACCAAGGGACCACACCATCAAAGACACTTAACTTACGGTGGGTAGTAGGAGACCTCATATAGCAAGAGACAAGTGGAGAGTATGGACAATTTTATTACAAGGTTTCTAAGTGGAAATACTAATATAGATGTGAAAGGTAATACTTTAAATGGAAATATATGGACTTTTATCAAAGCCTGACTTCTTGTATGTATTCTTTGGTCGAGTCAAATGGATAGAACTTTTATGTTAATCAAAATGAGTTACATTCTAAAACTCTCATAACATCTTAGAGGATTTTAATTTATTGGGAGTTTCATCATTTAACTAAATAATCAACTATAATTTTGAAATTTATTATAATATTATAATATTTTAATATATGTTAATATAGGTATCAACAACTCTTTTGAATAGTATGACTTCCATTTGAATAAACGTATAAATTATCTGAAATAAATTGAAATATAAATAAGAATTTAATATATGCAAATTTAAGTTACATATATATTAAAATGGATTTAAACCATTTTGTGAGCTGTCTCAGAATAATTAGTGTTATCCCTGCAGTATATTTAGGGAGAGGCTCGTGCACTACATAATTATTTGAGGAAGCAAACTTAATCTTGATTGTGTATGCTGCAATTTATATAAGCATCAAATAATAAGGATGAATAGAATTAGGTGATTACAGTTTTAAAATACAAATTTACAACTAATCTTTATTATAAAAGGGTTTAATCAGTCATTCAACTTAATTAGAAATTTAACAATTATAAAACACCACTACTCTCAACATAGCATGATTTTATAATTTCTTTCCTCCATCTGATAATCTGAGATTGAAATCTGATTCGCTAAAAAATTCTCTTGAGTTATTACTGTATAATTCACATTTTTAAACTAATAGAAATGAAATTAAAAATCGGTATGTAAACATAGATCTTTTATCGCATATTACAAAATATATATAAGTTCCAAAATATACGTGCATCTTATCAGTTTGTTTTTTATTCTGACTTGTAATTAATTTTCCTGTACTTTTTAGTCATTTTGTATTGAAAAATTTCAATCATCTAATTCTATTCATCCAATATTAAACAACTCTGCCTAGAGCCAACTGTATATAGGTGAAGAAATTCGACATTAATTTCAGACCTTCCACTTATTCTTCCCAACAATTTATTATAATTAAATTCTTAGTATTATTAACTATTTTTTATTATAGTTTAGCAAGTATATGATTGCTAAAGAGTATATCAAATTCTTAATTTAAACCAACTAATTGGATGAAGCTAAAAAGCAAGCTATGGGTTGGCTTGAAAGATACAGAAACCTCAATGGCGACTCTCACCCTATTACGCTTTAGTTTTACGGACTTGCTGGAGAAGTACTTCTCGAGCTCATAAACATATAAATTTTAAGAATTAACAAATATAATTCACAAATTCATCTTCCCCATTAAAATTAGCTCCAGAGAAACTAAAGCCTTAACTTTATTTAGTTTAATAATTTTATTTCAAAATATCTGTAGTCACTTGCTCTGAGAACGTCTTATGTTAAATGACCTTTTCAAAGCTAAGATAGTTCTTGTCGCTTGCTCAGAAGCTTGGAGGAGGCATCCACCTCTTCTTAATTCTTTCAAAAATGAACAGTCTGCCCTTATCGGCTTTTTTTAGTGATTACAGGTTATTGCTGTAATGAGTAGCATAAAATGATCAGCTCTCTGCATTTTTTATCAAAGAGTTAATTTCTCTCAGGATCAATTTAATTTTTTATGCCCTGAAATTAACTTTAATTCTACCTTTGAGAGTTCATTATGACTATTATATAAACTGAATAAAATTTATTCAAGGACCTTTCATTAGGAGAGCAATACTTGATCAAATACTCGAAAGCTAACTTGCACAGCTTTTGTAACTACTTACTTATGATGGAAAATCATGATGGAATGCTGAATTAAATAAAAAATGCCCTTCCTGCCAATGTAGGCAATAATAAACTATTTCTCACTCATTATATTTAAATAAGAGTTTTGAAAATTTTGA